>OX401405.1:18320156-18618862 GCA_947846245.1 Cerastoderma edule | reverse complement strand
TACGTACGATAGTATGTGCTTTGCCATCTTCGATAGAGACATTTGCTAGAAATCTTGTCACTGCCTCCCCATTTTTAACATACCTCACACATATGGATAAATGTTTCTCCACAGACAAGTCGGTGCTCTCGTCTATCATCACTGCATAAAAGTCTGCATTTATGATTTCTTCAATCAAAGACCTTTGAAAAATGGTTGAAATACAATTTTGGATTTCGTTTATAGTGACATAACTAAGATTTTTATATTTTATGCTTGCACCATTGAGGTTTTGTATTTCAAGTAAGCTGTTCACTTTGTCAGTTGGTAATTCTTCATTTGATGCATAGAATATGGTGCGAAATAATTTTATGTCATCGTCTGTTACACATACTGACCCACAATCCTTTATAACATCAATTTCACAGGTAGTATCTACTATGTGTGATTTTCTGAGCAATGTTTTCTCAGCCAGTTTATGCTCCTCCGAGTTATTGTGCCTTTCAACACTATTTTTTTGGACGTTTGTAGTTCCCTCATTAGCCCATATACTGCGGACTTTCTGCTCGGAACAGATCTTACAAGTCAACCTTTTGTCTATTCCATCTCCCGTGACAATTAACCACGGATGTTGGCTTACCCAAGATTTGATTGTCTTATCCGTTACGGTAGACCCAGAGTGTTTTTTTACATTACACAGAGAAGTTTCAACAGCTTTGCCGATCATTTCAGAGAGAACTGACTCAACAATTTTATCCACCGTTTCATCATTCTCACGTATAAAAAACTTGAATAAGGAGGCAGAATTATCTCCCAGTTTAGTCCTAAAACGTCCTGGACGTACACCAGGCTTTCGGCTCGACATTTTTTTTTTCTACGCCGATGACTTCTAGATTATTAAAACGTTTGCATTTATTCGAATTATAATGATATTTTTCAATAAAGCGCCTTCAGAATTCAGATGAGTGGCTACCATTTTCGTAGCACACGCTAATAAAAAAATCGGGAACCATTCTTGTTTATGGTCGATAAAGCCCGGGATTAATATAGACCGGGAAGCCTTGAATGAAAAATACCGGGAAGGCTTGGTTGATAAATACCGGGTTTTATCGCGAATACGGAATCGGCGATTTCAATGCGTTTTCATACGCACTTATTTTAATTCCAATGCGTTTTTTGTTTAAAATAATGCGTGATTACGCGGTACGCGTCCTTATCTAGAGCTCTGTATACTGATATAAAATATGTCGGGTTGGCATTACCTACATACTTTGTTTTACAAGGATAAACTGATGATATAAAGAACCATTTACCTCATTTATTTTACAATCAACTTAAGTGTCTTTTCGAAACTTTGAATTTACTGAAGAAATGCATACCCAAATGGTACAGATTAAAGATTTTGCCAGGTCTGAGATTGGATTACAACTTAACAACTTATTGATTTATGAATAAATGAAAAACATCAAATACAAAAAAGCTAAATTTTCAATTAGTCACATGAAAGTATTTATTTCACAGATTATACATAAAAAATGGCAGAGTGATTTGTATTATAAACAGTGCGTTGTTTCTAATTTGGACAGCTCTTACCTAATTTTTAAATTCAAGTTGAAAAAGCATGCAATACTTAAAAATTAAAACAGTATCAAAGTGTTCGATTTTCACAAGAGTTTCAATCCTAGCTCCACACATACATCATCCAGGCTTGTGTAAGAATCTCTGCAAAACACAGATTTGAGAAGCAATTCATTTCTGATGCAGTGCTTATTTTTCAGTTGGGCAGATCTTGGCATCTACAGAGGGTTTTTCATATGTTTAAGTCAATTTACTTAAAATTGGTGCTTAACTGTCGTGTGAGTGTGAAAAATCATATTCAAAAGGAAAACTTGCTCATGCATCTTTTAAAAATAAACATTTTTATTTCTTAAAATTACAAGCTTGTTTGCTGATGTGGAAACTGTTTGAGATATCAAATTTACAAGAAGACATAACGTCAAATATACTATAGAAGCTGTCCCATACATGTATGCATATTTTTCATGAAGCTAACATACCGGTACTCTTAATATTTTATGGTATTAAAAGGAATACATGGATTAACTGACATTTTAAAGAGCTTAACCCTTAATATCAGATAAATGCCTGTGTTTAAATACAGAATACTTTTAGTTGTCTAGTTTTTACATTAATGTATAGGACTTTCTCTAGAGCATTATAAAGTTACTGTTCCCTGGATAACCTACCAGTACAAGGCTAGGAAATGAGACTTACCAAAGTAAACTCCACAGTGATTGAGTGAAACAAATTGATTGTTAGTGGGAATCTAGTTCTGGTGCCCGACATCTAGTTCCAGACGCTAACCATTACGCCACAGTGTTTAAGACCTCATTCCAAACCATTGTGTCTAAAAGCTCATTTTGAAAATTTTCTTTGGAATTTAATGATAACAATTGTCTCCACTACAATAGCAAACGCTATGGGATCCTAGAAACCTTAACATTTCCATAGTTAGGATTCCTACTGAAGGTAGGACATTTTAAGTGTTAAACATTGCTGTTGATGTCTCTCATTTTTAAACATGCAAGGAGAAATATATCGGATACATGTATATTGTTCATAAGGTGCTAACATATTTACCATTTGTTTTTCTTTTGAGCACCCCTAACGTCAGTGCACTTTCCATTTATAGCCTGTACAATGTCCCTCTCAGAACATGAAAACTTTTCATTTACATACTCTGAAAAACAGAAACACAAATTGGATTTAATTATTTGTCTGTCATTATATATTCAAGAGAATTTAACACATATAAGATTTAGAGCTTAATGCAGGTCTACAGATTCATTAAACCCTTTACTCCATACTCATCTAAGCACATACCAAAAATAACTTCCAAAATCAGCGTAAGAAAATTGTTGAATATAAAGCAAACACTTGAATGATGTGTACTTTTGTTGACTTCAAACTTTTGATTTGTATTGATTTTTCACAAGATTGGGTATGTGGTATTTATAAAACAAGAATGGCTCACAAAAGCTTTAAGGCAGTTTTATCCCCCAAAGCATCACTTTCTTCATAACTGAATAGTAGTATTTTTATCATTCTTAAAGGAAAAAAATGTTTATGATTGATATATAGGTTATTGATTAAGTGCTAGTGTGTACAGTATCTATGAACAACACTTACTTATAATTGCATTTATTATGTCTTTATCCAGTGCTCTCCTGGTTTAAGTTCCTTTAGCTGTACTCTCCGACAGGGTGTCTTCATTGAAGAAAACAACCAGAAGCAGTCTTGCAAGGGCTGTGCCACTGGACTTTGCTTTCCTGAGGCAAGCATCCAGCTGAGATATGGTTATTTTGACCCCATATCCAGGGACCAACTCCACATCTTTTGATCTTTCCTGGAAAAGAGGTCGTTTCTTCATGAGCATTAAGGCTTAATGTTGGGCCTAGTTTAATCAGTGACAACTTTAGGACCACACTGAATAGCATGAGAAAAACAGAAACAGTGATAAAGACATTTTCTTGCCTTCTTCAACTATCACCTGAACTTACATTTTCTGTCTGACAACAAGAAGATGATGTTAATGTGATATCACACAGAAAAGAGTATATAACCAGTTCTATTTTATCAAATCATTAACAGTGTGCGAAATTCAATTTTGAAACCACTAGCCAGTTCGGGCTACCAGATGGCATTTTTCACTAGCCCGAACCAAAGTTTACTAGCCCAAATTTCTTTTTAGATATTTGGACATTTCTCGATAGTTTTTATAGCAAGTTGGGAGTAATTAATAAGGATTGCAAATAACACTTCATCGTTTCAGAGGGAGGATAGAATTTCTGTTAATACAACATACAGCTCTTCACACATTTCAAAATTGTCTAATTCTTCTGGCTCTGGCAACTGCACTTGAGTACATATATTAGTTATAACACCCAAAAAGTCACTGTCTAATTCAAGATACGAGTTCTCGCACCCAGACATCAACCTGCTTACTTCCTGCTCTGAAATACCAACCTTGTAGGTATTGACATCTGGAAATTCAAAAACACCAAAAACTAGTAACAGTTTACTATTTATCTTTAAAAAGAGGGCAAACAAGTTTAGTTACTAGCCATCAGTTGCTATTAGGATTTATAAGCACCCTGCAGATTAAATGACAAATAAGTGATGATTAGAAAAAGGTGGGCTCTGTTAACAATGTTTATTTATTTGGAAACCATCTGCAACATTTGTGCTTTATTTATCCATTGAAAAACTCCTTTGTCTTTTAACAGCTATAACATTCACTCATACTTTCGCAAGTGTTGAACATGACATATCTTGGATATTTTGAGAACAAGACAGTGAGCCAGAAAGTTCAAGCCATGATCCTACACATTGATTAAAATGGCTTACTTTTGCTCAAGGATTTCAACTTTGAAATTCATCGCTAAAAACATTTACATTTCATCATTCTTTAAAGAACAGTGATTCTTAGGTTTCTCTTATAAAAAAAGTTACTCGGGGTTTTCAATGAGACCTTTAAGATCCAAAGGTTTTATGTTCATGAGAGTTGAGACATATCTGAAATACTGACACAAAATATGCCCTACTTCACAAAATAAGTAATGTTTTCCATAGTAAACAATTATTCATCCACATACACTGGAAACCTTATACAACAAACAATCTTCAAAACCTATGTTCTTTTTTATGTATTGATTGAAGAATAAATACAAAATCAATTCATACCATGGAGTTCTGTACCATGGAGTTCTGTATGGGCATGGAGTAACTCTGGTACACCAGAAATTACATCGCCCTCCTTCTGGGACCGAATCAAATGGCTGTTCCATAATGCCTTTATTTCATCAAGTTGTGACGAAATAAAGGGCAGGAAGCAATATTGAAGGCACATCCTAAAATGAAAATAATTAATGAAAATTACCTCAGGTACATGCAGTGATTTTGTTACAATTTAACATGTGTGAGTCCCCGGACTCGCTGGACTAAAAATCTGTGAGTCCCAAACTGAAAGTGTGAGTCCCAAGTATTGGACACTTTTTATCGATAAATTAAGCCAACAAACGAAAACAAATGAGTAGCAGTAACCAGGTCTTTAATTTTCTGAAAAATGTTATTGCTAATTTCAAGTAACTAATTTGTTTGTTTTTTAAATTCAAGATCAATTTAGAGCTTTCTTATTCTTGACCAAACTTCTATGTTGTGGGTACTCTAGGATCGTCTGGATGAGACAATTCTAATGAGCACCAACAGCATAGGATTTAATGAACAATCAGGGAGTTACTTACGATTCTATTGAGCACCAACAACAGGATTTGATGAACAATAAAGGAGTTACTACTTATAAAGACTCTTTTACTCCCCCTTATCTAGACCCCTGATTTCATACAGTCTCCTGTCTTTAGCTCTCTTCCATTTTGACAGAGCTGAATCAAAATTAAAAGTCAGCCTGCTGTGACTATCCAATTTGAGTGTCATCAGACAGTGCTGAGTTTCAATAGAAAGCCTGTTCCTGAATGTTGTCAGGATTCTGTTTTGGACAGAAAAGCCACGTTCACATCCAGCAGTATGGACACTGGAAGTAAGGGCCAGTTTTGCAAAGACTGTAAGATTTGTGAACTCAGGGTGATATTTGACAATCAGGGACCAAAGTTGGTACATTGAGTCCCTTGGATATTGTTCAGCAAGCACTACTCTCTTCACTAGCTGCCACTCATCCTTGGTCTTAATAGGGTCAACAAGGGGCTGGGAGGTTTTTTCCTGCTTCTCTCCATCCTCTATCCAAGATGAGGTCTGTGGTGAGCCATAAAAGTCACACAAGGCTTCTATTTCTTTGCATCCATATTCCTCCAGCTGCTTTGCAGACAGGAAGGACAGTGGTCTCATACCCAGAACACTAAAATGTGTAAGCAAGTCATCTCCAGCAAATCTGAAATGAGATCAGAGGGAGAGCATTGTAACATTTGTTTGAATACACATGTGAATCTAACCCCCATATACTTTCATTTTTGTATAATGAATCTGATATATTTACCTGGCTTTAATGTTGTCTATCAATGAGTCCACAAATTCATTGGCAAGGTCTTCCAGTTTGAAATTGTTTCTAGTTATTTGATGCTGACCCTTGAATGTGGAGCTGTCATGTGGGAGATCTTCCACCAGCTTCTTCAAGTAAGGAGAGTCCAAACCTTTCACCTTTTCCAAATCAGCCAAACAAAGATCTAACTTCACCTATGTAATAGTTTAAAAAGTATTAATTAAAATCAAAGCAGGTTAGGCAAGTGCTTATTAACTAGTCTATTTTACCAGCGTTCTGAATAGTTTGTTGCTCAGCTTGTGTTTGAATGACATGACTGGGTCTTCAATCTGAATCTATTATCAATATTCCATTAAAACAATCATGCTTGTAAATAAATATGTTCTTATGTTTGAAGTTGATAGGTCAATAATTTAATTCCATAGGATTAAACATTGACATACCTTTACAAGAGCTACATCCACATTTTCCGTTTGGAAAAATTGCGACAACTGTGTCACTGGGGCCATGGCATCCATCAGCATGTATGTGATGGACAAAAACTTTTCAGTGGAGATCTGGAAAAAAATAGTGTTAATTGTTATCAACTTAATTAAATGAATGCGTCCTAAAAATATTAAAAAAAAAAAAGTATTTAAAACATAAGTTAAGAACAAATGTTTTACCTTCTTCTTAAGTCCATTAGCTTTGGGGTCCTCTGTGCCCTTCTCAGCAAGGTATGTCAACAGGCTGTCTGTGGTCCTGTACACAGTTGTCAATGCCTGGAAATAGGATAGCCATCTTACTGAATGGATCTCTTTGTAAGTTAGGGTAGGATCATCAAGAAGTTTCTGAACCTCGTGAATTCTCGCAGCTCGCTTTGCACTACCCTAAAGGAAAAAATATTTTAACTTACTATTAATTAACTCTTTACCAAATGACAAATCTCGAACCGTCCTATATTGAAAGCGGTTGCAAACGACAAATAAAATTGTAATAGAATATGACAAAATTGTTATGGTACCGTAGGGTATAAATCATTGTTATAAAAGAAGAAATTGCTCAAAATGATAAATGTCTCCTTTTATCTCGAAGATTTCTAGATTCGCCTGCAACAAACTCATAAAATCTTGCTATTGTTTGGTAATGGGTTAAACTGAAAATGTGGCCTGGTGATTTATATTTATGTTTTTGGGATGCAAATATGTTAATTCAGTCACTTGTAAGTTCAGTTGTCGGTCATATCTACCAACTGATATGTTATAATTTCTTAAAGTTTAAACCTTTACCAATCGACATATTTTGGAGTGGACTGTTGCAAATTGAAAGAGATTGCAGACTACTAATACAATTGTGATATAATATGAAGACGTTGATTTGGTAGGGTATAAATCATTGTTATAAAAGGAGAAATTGCTCAAACTGAGCAATTTCTTCGTTTAACACAATGCTTTCTCGAGTTGTGTACAACAAACTAGCAAAATTTCGTTATCGTTTGGTAATGGATTCAGGAATCAAAATGTCAGAATCATAAATGTGTTACCAACCAGTAACTTACCCTGAAGTAATAGAATAAGTCTGTGAGTATTTGCTGGTGTTGCTTCAGGTGAGGGATTTTGTCTGCTGCTTGAGAAGTGCAAAGGGCCAACTTATGTGCAACACAATGTACATTATTCATATGGGGATTTTCACGCTTCATGAAAGCAGCACAGCCTAAAACGAAAGCAAACATGGTTTGATTAAATTGTGTTGCCCTGGACCCTTTAAACAACATCTTAGAGAAGATGAAAAATATTACCACCTATATATACGATTCCAGAAGAGGTCAACGTAAATAAACATAGACTAGTTTAAAGAGTTCTTCATTGTTTACATTTGATAAACTGCAATATTAAAAAAAAAACATGCCAGAACAATTAGGTTTTTTAGAATTAAGTTGTCTATGACGTTCTTTTCCAGTAGAAGGGTTTAAGTAAAAACGGTTTTTTAAAGAATTCCTTGTTTTAATAAAATTGCAGCAGATGACTTTAAAATCAACTCAATAAAAATCATCTGCTTGTCCTTCTGCTTGTTGAAAAAATTGTTGACAACATGGGTATACTATGCAGCAAAGGGTTTACCTTTGGTGTTTAGGCAGAAGCTATTAGTTTCCCTCTACATAATTTGATAAATTGATTTAATGAATTAGATTATATTAATTACCTGCTTTTTTCCCAGTCATGACGGAAGCACCATCTGAGCCAAGACTCATAATTTTTCTAGGTGGAATTCCTCTCTTTCTAAATTCTTCCAGAATTGCACTGGCTATCCCTTTTCCTGTGGCATCGTGACATTCAATATTTGTTAAAAACCTAGTGGATGGCTTCATGTCATTAGAAATAATTTGAGTGTATATGACTAGGCGTTTGTGATTACTTATGTCAGTACTTTCATCTGCTAAAACTGTCACAACAGGTGAGTTTGCAAGTTCAATTTGCAGCTCGTCCTCTGTAACACCTGTCATAGATTTGAGCAATTCTTGTGCTGTATATGCAGAGTCGTAATTTAAATTAGACAGCTTTAATATACTCAAGTCACTCAAACAATGGCCAGATTCTGCTAGTTCTTGTAAAAACTCCAATAATGACTTATTTCACTAAAGCTATGTCTTCAGTAACCAACCAATGAAGACCTTTTAATAATATCTTGACTGCTGCATCATGTTTAGATTCATGTCGCTTGCGGACTGACTCAAGGTCTTTTTGCAAGACAGGTGCTTCAACTAACAGCTTGTGCTCTGGCAACGACGCATGTCTTGTTAAAGTTGACTGTTGAAAATTTGTACATTGTGCACTTTTTACCATGCCGTTCAATTTTTTAGCTTCAGTGCACAATTTACAGTACATACTCTTGGTCTTTGATTCGTCGTCAAAGGCGAGCCAGCTGTATAGTTTCTCCCAATCTTTATTATAATGTCTAGCTTTTTTTGGACGGATTTCATCGTTTTCAGTGGCCGTTGATACAGATGGGAAAGGACCTACGGTCGGACTCACATTGCTTTGAAAAAACCCGAACAAAGTCTTCTGAACTTCGCTGTCATGTTTCCGCTTCGGACCCATTTTTGCAGACGTTCCGATGACGTATAAATATAGATGTAAATGTTTACCCACGCACCGTTTAGTAACGACGAATTTCATTGGTCCAAAGCAAAATTAATTATCCAATCATAACGTGTGGTGCAATATTTGACAAAGTGATAACATAAATTTTACCTCGTACGGAAAGTGCACTAACAACAAATATACGATGCCGGACGGATTTCGCTACTTGAAAATAGCGTGCGTCCTGAAATAAGATGGTGGACGGACTCGCTGCTTGAAAAAAGCGTGCGTCCTGCGGATGCACATATTCTAAAACTTTGCGTCCACGGCAATTGTTTTGCGTCCAGGACGCAGGACGCAGAGGTAACAAAATCACTGATTAACACTAGGTGTTTTCTTAGTATTTACTGGCAACCACTGTAGCATGGCTATCATCAATCATGTGATAGGAATGATTAAGATTATTCTTGCCTAAATGCATACACAGATCATTTCAGGAAAATACAAATTCTTACGTTTGTGACACAGTGTTCTGTGTTACGACTTGGAAATTGTTGCTATCATTCACAGCAGATCGGCCATTTAGTGATGATTGGGGTCAATTTTCCACAGTTTGTTGTTTTCTGTCCCAGACGTTTTTGTTTCCACGTATTCCGAGGATCATGTCGATTTCCTTTATTTCATGCGCCATTGTGTAACTGTTGTTCTTGGTGCTTTTTTGAAAGGTACGTCATATTGCAGATACTTTGTTTCTCGATTTTTTCGCTGTCTGCTATAATGACGAACTTGGACTAACTAGGGTACTGCTATTTGGCAAAGCACTTTTATAATTCATTGGTGTACTTGTCATTTTCACCAGTTGGTTTTATGATATTAGTATTATATAGACTATGCGAAACACGCACAGCTGATATGCCTAGGTAAATCTTCAAACTGATGAACTCTTAATACACAGTATGCCCACGTGAACAAGGATGCTTTACACAGTCAGAAGAAAGCCTTTGATAAAGACAAATTTGACTCTAGTTTTCGTAAACAGTGAAACAATTTGATAGTATTTAATAGTGATAGTATAACACTTACTTAATAAAAAGTTTTGGTTTTAAGTCCACACCTCGCAAGCAGGAAATTGGGGTTCCCCAGGGATGTATTTTGTCTGTTACACTCTTTAGCATTAAGATAAATAGCATTGTTAAAGCTATAAACCCTGGAGTGGACTGCTCCCTTTATGTAGACGACTTTGTTATTTGTTTCTGTTCCAGAAACATGGATATTATTGAACGCCAACTACAGCAATGCCTTAATAAATTACAAATATGGTCAGATGAAAATGGGTTCAAGTTTTCCAAAACGAAGATTGCATTCAGACCCCGATCTGACTCTAGGCAATACTAAACTAGAAGTTGTGCCAGAGTTCAAATTTCTTGGAGTCATTTTTGACAAAAAGCTTTCTTTCTTACCTAGCTCATATTAAGTCTCTTAAAAAGAAATGCCAAAAAGCAATGAACATTCTTAGAGTTATTGCACACTCAGATTGGGGAGCCGATAAAAAGGTTCTGCTAAGACTGTATCGATCCCTTATTCGATCAAAACTTGACTATGGTTCAATAGTGTATGGATCAGCCCGTAAATCCTATCTCCAGCTGTTAGATCCAATACAAAACTAATGTTTAAGGCTTGCCCTAGACGCCTTTAGAACATCTCCTGTTAACAGCCTCTATGCAGAGGCTAATGAACCTTCTCTATATAACAGAAGGGAAAAACTATCTCTTCAATACTTTTTAAAATTGAAATCTAATCCTTTTAACCCTACTCATCTAGTAGTTTTTAACCCCCAATACATACGCCTTTTTCAACAGAAACCAAATGCTATTGCCCCATTTGGTATTTGCATGGAGCCAATTATAGATACTCTTGGGGTAGACACTGATTCCATAGCCCAGTACAAGTAATCTGACATACCTCCATGGACACTGGACACAGCAAACTTTTTATTTGATCTTACCTCTGATAAGAAATCAGAAACAGATAGAGATATCTTTCACAGTAAATATAGGAGATAAAAAAACAATATTCTTCCTACAAACCTATATACACTGATGGATCCAAGGACGGCGATTTTGTTGCAGCTGCAGCTGTATATGGAGAAATTGCATTCAATTAAGCCTACCCTCGGAGAATGGTACCCTTCTTACAGGTCTGTACGAAGAGAGGAGGTTACAATTGCACGAATCCGAATTGGTCATTCACACATTACACACTCCTGGCTCTTGACTAAGGAAGATGCACCTGAATGCATTCCATGCAATGCACCCTTTACCATCAAACATATATTGCTCGATTGCATTGATTTTCAAAGAATTCGTGCAAAATATTTCAATGTCAACACTATTTATGATCTTTTTGAGACTGTCAGGATTGAATTAATTCTTTCCTTTCTCAAAGAAATTGGAATTTACAATAGGTTGTGATTCCTTACACATTTTAAATATATATACATTTATCAATATCATTTATTCATCACACACTATTTATTTAATATCACACATTTATTACAAACAATCTATCAACAATCATTAATTTTTTACAAATTTTCTATCTACTTTTGTTCATTAATTACAAATTCTTATTTATTTTTTCTTTAAACAAATACATTTTAACCTGTTAATATTTTTAATATCCATTCATCCACATCATCATAATGCGCGCTAAATGACATTAGCTGTTGATGCACCTTAAAACACCATTCATTCATTCATTCATTATCTTTAATGAGAGAAAATTTCACATTATTAGAACGTGGGGTGTCTTTACTAGTCCGTGCGGATGCTCATACTATTCTTTCCGACTCATCCCAAGATTCATGACCAATATCATGAAAATTTTGAAATTTCAGGTTTTGCATTCTTGATTTTGTTTCAAACTGCTCGGTTTTAGTAACTTTTTCAGAAATGGTCTTTTCAAGTTTTTCGATTTTAACACAACCTCCTCCATCAAGGGATGTCACTCACATCAAGCTAAGCCACCTCATGATATCGGTGATATCCATCATTGATGAAGTTTGTGTTGTGCGTTGTGCAATTGTACTAGTCTCAGAGTTTGAGAAGATTGGAAAAGTGTTTTTCATCAGGGATGGATTACCTTTAAACATATTTATGGATTTCTCAATCCTATCAGATTACATGTCCAAAGAACATTTCAAGTCTATCAAAATGTATGTTACCATGTACATGTCTCACAACAAGGCAATATAGTTTATGTTCATCATTTTAAAATGAGATGGCATATGTTTACAAGACTGCTTTTACACTGCCATAAAGCTGTGATATTGCTTTTGTCTGTGGCCCAAAGTGTATTGAATGTCATCTTTAGAAGTTCTCTCTATTAATAAAAACCGATACATTAGAGATCTTAAACAAGTTAACCTGTCTTACTATAGTAGATATGGTAACCTATGTCGATGGCTTTGCATAGTTTTAAAACATCACATGGCCAATTGTCAAGATGATTAAAATGTTTCTGTGGTTTTGATGTAGGTTTGTATCCTGTTAAGCAGGTTCAGCCTCGCATGAGAAGCACACAATCTCAAGTTTTGTAGAATATTTCTGTGTTTTTTTATGTGGGTTTGTATCTTGTTAAGCAGGTTCTGCCTAGCAATGGAAGAACACAAACTCAAGTTTTGTAGGATATTTCTCTGTTTTATGTGGGTTTGTATCTTGTCAAACAAGTTCTGCCTAGCATGAGAAGAACACAAACTCAAGTTTTGTAAAATGTTTCTGTATTTTTGATGAAAGCTATCTTGTCAAGCAGGTTTTGCCTAGCAATCTGAGAACTCATTTTTTGAAGTCCTAAGGGCAATAGCATACATTCCTTTAATCATGTTGATTGGGTTTTGCCAATCTCTCAAACAGAATTTTTTTTTTAGAATGTTAGAGGCCACTAAGTCCTGTGGATTAATCCATGTGTGGGTTTGCATTTCCCATTTTTCTATTTAAATGCATAGTTATCACTTTACATATATGGATTCATTATTAGCAAAGGGTGAACTGTCTTGTAATGTTCTTTGGAAATATATCTGATATGTGGATTTACATGACATGGTCTTTAATTGGCTGAATGAATGATTAAGATGTCTTGAAATTTTTTGGAACAGTAAAAGGTTTGTTCAAGCTCTTTTCATGGGTATATCTTGATTAAAAGTTCTTATAGACTCAAATTTGCCAATTAAAACTGACAATTTTCCAATTCTTCTAAAGCTCTCAAATACAGATTGTTACTGAACATGAGACTGGGAATGATCTGTGGTGTTGACATTGTTTTTCTTCGTTACTATGTCAGGAGATGTGAATATTTAAAGGACTTTGCATCTTGAGATTATGCTGCATGCACATGGCAGTATTACACTAGTGCCATTACACTATGCTCACACAACAGTTGACAATATCACTAGTTTATGGAAGGCTTGATTGATCAAATTTAGGATCATAATATTCTTATTGTCTTTTGAGAAAATGATGAAGATATTTTAAGGTTGCATTATATATCTTGATCTTGATGGTAGATAAGTATACAGTTTCACCGTGCTAAATGACCATAGCTGTTGAACACCAGTCATTTATACACTTTTCTATTGCATCCTTTACTAAACATTCAGCCAGGACTTCCTCACTGAAATAAAGCATCTTGTTAGATGTTTGATAGTCTCACAATCATGAAATAATTTGAGCTGGTTTATCACTTCCAAAATTGATTTCAGTATGACTTCACTTTGTAGATAAACCCCATCCTTGTAATTGTACAGAATGTGTCTAAATTGCGTCACCTCTTCTTCCTCCTCTTCTGCTCACTAAGTCTACAAAGTTTAGCAACCAACCTGCTGAAGGATTGCACTAAGTCTGCAAACTTTTCTGGTTTCCAGACCTACTGAAGAGTACCTTCCTCATGACTTTCTTCTCTGTTGTAGCCACTTTTATGACTGTACTTCCTGAATTTGAGTTTATTTGACGTCTTCGAGGTCAGTTTCCTCTTGCAGAGATTATTCGTCTGATCCCAAACACTTTTGCTCAAAGTTGATGCGAGTGTTCCGCCTCTCTTCTTTGTAGATATGTCAGCTAGTGCATACATCGATGCCCCAATGTGGTCACAGGCATCTCCTATCCTGAAGATAAAAAACGAAACAGCTTTAATACAAAAATGTTTTTAAAAGGTAGGATTTATAGGAACAATGTCTTAGAATGGTCTGCAATAAACATGATATGTACCAAATAATAGTTCTATTTTGTACTCTCCCAGGAATGTACCAAGTCCAGTGAAGACATCTTTCAAGCAGTTCATTCTCTGTCAAAGCTTTCATGCTTTAGCTGACCTGGTTCACAACATTCACGGTTAATAAACCAAGTGTTTCACATGCTTCACGCTGACAAGAGGGGCTTCTGATCAGTTTCTATAATATAAGATGTTAAGGTCTCACTCTTGCCTTTCACATCACATGAGATGTCAACTTTCCCCAATGGATGTAAATGCAATTACAAGCACAGCTTGTATTTCGTACCCAGATATTATTTCCAGTGTCCATTCCAACTACAGCACGGAGCTTCGTGGTACCATTCACATGTTTAATCAAAGAGTGTCTGCTCAACTGCTTTAATTATCTCAACTTCTTCTGACGCATGGGCAATGAAATCATGTGCCTCTTGGATAAGTGCCCAACTTATTTCAGTGCATTATCTGCATTGCACAACATGGTGCCCACTCCATCTTCCAAGCTTTTACCATGAGATCATTTAAAGTATTTCCAGAGTGTGACCAGACCATATTGACTGTTTAACTTTTTTACTAAATCAAATACTGTTTTTTTTTTAAGATATAAGGCGTTTAGGGCGAATCAGTCCAAAAGTACATTACTTACACTTGGAACAATTCGCTTGACTTCTGTTACTTTGTCTATTATGCGTTTGACCATAGATAAGTTATGGCTAAATACCTTTGACACGTAAACGCATAACTACAGTGTTCAAGCTGATTCTCTTCAGACCTGTATTTTATCACGGCTGGGTGAAGCGTGACCATAGAACTTTTCCAATACGCAGATTGTAAATTGTCCAACTTAGTACAAATATATTTAATATAGTTTTCGCTGAAGTCCATTTGTATTGGGACTTGATTTGGTGGTAGTTTTTCTTTCATATCTCCTATGGAAACGTTTTGGTTTTTCACCCCCTGAATGTGAATGTAAAACTATTTGGCTGACTACAACGTCTACATGTGAATACTATTTTACATACTCGATGTGTTTAGTCTGTACAATGTTAGCAAAGATTTCCTTTTCCACAATTTCACATTAATACAAGGTGTCCTATGTTTTCATGGTTTTGGGGTTATCCTTTTGAAAGGCAATAGCGTTTATTTTCATAGTGTTTCTGGGGGATTTTATCTTAAACCATGCATTGTGTCATGCTTCATCTAACATTCGTGTTTATCGACAAAAACACAGATCACCTCCTTCATTGATGAACTAACTGCCGATCGTAGGAAATCATTTGGGTTTTGGATTAGAGCAGTACCCTGTCTTGAAGCTTCATTGGCCACTCCTTAAAGTCCTCCATTAACTTTAAAAGGTTATTTTATATTTCTCATGCATATCAAGCCCACAGCTTAAATTTTTTTAAGTTTGAAGTTATTTTAATTGTTTTTATAAATTTTACAGAAAGATACTCATCAACATATATATTTTTTGCATTTTTTATTTCAAGATTAAATTTTACGTCACATACTGATAAATAAGAAAATTTTATGAAAGGTATTTTTAAATATCTTCATTGTTGTGTAATATACTTATCAATTTTCATTGATTGTTGAATACAAAAATTTGAAAAATTGATTTGGATTACAAAAGATGTTGCGATTATAATTATATGATATAACATTGAAATAAAAGTATCGAATGTATAAATTCATGTTCTTTGTGTTAATAAACCTTCAAGAAATTATTTGTTTACCTTTGAAGATGGTATGGTCATTTTGACATTTTTGCCCCAATGGTTACTGACGTGTCGACTTTCATTTTTTTTCATTTTTGAATTCACAATAACATTTTAAATAACAAATAAAAATATAAAAAAAGAATGTATTTTCTTATAAAACTGTAGAAAATGTCATTAAGTTTGGGGACATTTTGGTACGTTATACTGGTTAATTATTAATAGTATGTAATACAGTAGCAGTCTGTGCTCAAAAAGAGAGGTTAGTTTTACTTTATTGTATCTCCTTGGCTTTTATACCCAGACATGAAATTGACAAAATGTGCGTTGTTGTTTCACATTTGAACCAGTACACTACCTCTGTCCATAACAGAAATGCTATGTTATTTAGTGGAAATTTGTCCTCGTTCACCTGCTTAAAGAAGTCGAGCAAAGTCAAATCATGTCTACCTTTAGAAGCTAAATTGTCTTTGTCACTTGAAATGGGTAATTGTATGCTTATAGAAATACCAGGAGGGTTTTTCCAAGAATCTCTTGGACTTGAAAGAGTGGGCCTAACAAGGCCCGATAGGGTGGAAAGGGCTGATTTGATGACGTTTTATTACTAAACGCAGTGCAGGCCATTAACCAACACTCATATGGAGTCTGTCCCATGACTTTCCGGAAATTGGTATCGTTAAACATGAAGGAAAGACCCTGTTTTTTGGATGCGATGTCATGTACAATTTCCCCATATTCCATGAGCTGTAGTGTTTTCAGCGGACATTGTTTAGCATATATGGCTACAAATTTCATAAAAGCAGTTGTCCAAGTATCAATATTTGTTAATTTTCTAGATTTATGAGCAGGCTTTAAAGAAATTTGAGAGTTAAAATTCATTTGCAGAGAGAATGTTTGAAGGTTATTTAGGTTGGAATTAATAGTGTGGGGAAGAAGACAGGCTAGATCAATCAATTCATTTGCCCAAATTTGTTTCTTAACTCTTTTTTTATATTTGAGCCATTTTGGTGAACTGACTGGTTCTGCAGTTGCAGAGGGTGTGCCAATACCAGTAATGTTTGAAGAGTGAAACATTTCTGGGACATCGCCCTCAGAGTCGGAGCTGAATGAATATTTATTAATAATATTTAATTAGCTAGGCGGAAATTTACTGGTCATTCTATGCAGTTAACAAAAGGAGGATGCCTGAGGTTTGCTAAACACCGCATTGTCACACGCCCTTCTCATTGGTCACATTACAGTAAACTGAACGCCATTGGTCACATTAATGATAAACACGTTTAGTCCATCAGTTTTAATAGCTATTATTTAACCGAACAAGCTTTTCCATTCCATAAATTAATTCATGTGTGCATAAAATAGTATATATATTACAACTCAGATATTACAAAAGCTCATCCTGAGCAACTGTCATTATTAGAACAGTCAAATAAAAACAATAGCCACACTCGTCAATTTTTAAGTTTGTCACTTATAGTAATTTCATATATAAAAGGGTCATAAATCTAAAAAAAAAAGTAGTTCAGAGTTATCGGATCAGCGGACATCAGTCTTGATCATCATAGGGAACAAATTTGTTGTTTCAATCTATTCCATTCAGTAGTTAATGATATACGTACCAACTCACATGCAAAATCCTAACACAGGAATGCCGATTCTGACGAAAGTTAGAGTACAATATATAAGTGCAATCCTTATTATTAAAAAACTTGAGGTAAAAATAGTCTCAAAACTCAAGTTTTTCTCAAACTCAACAAATGAAAGCTGAAAAGTGCATTTTCCATTGGTTGCTGTAACAAGTCACTCTTTCTTTAAAGAGTCATAAAATACACCTATCCTATCACAGGGACAACTTCACCATATCTGGCCTTCCTGCAGCTTTTCTCGTTTGTCCATGGCATCTCCAATGTATTCTCTCATAACATAAACTGATTGATTTGGCCTTTTACCCTTTCCCATATCCACAGCATACTTTGTCAATTTGTACTTGCTTAGAATGTTTCTTGCAAATACACGTTGCATAAGACGACATTTCTTCTTGTCGGCTGATGTTGCATTGATTTCACGTTTGTTTCGTAATTTGTTGAGCTCTATATTTACACACTTGTATAGTAAAGACCCAGACGAGACAGCTCTTTTAGGTAGTTGTGTCATACTTGATTGCACTATTATGCTGTGTAAAACTAAAGTGACTTTGACAAGAATAAGTTAAGAATGGCACAGCTAACTTTTTCATCATGTAAAAATATTATAAATCATCTATATTGATTAACCAGAATGACATATATTATACATAAAGCATTGTTTCAGTGTTGTCCCAATGGATTCTTTCTTTGATCACCCATAAGCACAGATGTTCAGCAACTTTATGATGAAATAATTGAAGATGGTGTTCAGTTTACTGACAACGATTGCTTGAATCGCCATTTTAATGTTTGTTACCTACAGAGCTAGATCAGTAGAAAAAGTGTCTTTGTTGTTGATAAGTTTAATAAGAATTATCGATGGTCCCAATTCAAAATACCGAACCTACAAAAACGCAACTTTTCAGGAGGGCATTTCTTTTCATTTTCAAGAGCAAAATATTACATAAAAGTTACTTTGTATTTTATTTAAGAATGTCTAGGCATGATACACGTTTGTATAATGCGAATTCTATTTCACGTTAGTTTGTTTGCAGAAAAAATGTAGCTTCGCTATTTATTCTTTCATTTATGTGTAGGTTTGACATTATAGACAGTTAAGAGGTAATTGTGTTTTGTATAGAAAGATACATTTTTTCTTGTATATTGCGTAAAATAAAGATATGAACTAATATGTGTTATATGTTTTATAATTATCTGACATTAGATGGCAGGACGCTTTGAGACGGATTAGCGCCTGTGTAGTTTAATTATGTAAGTAAAGGGGTTACGAAGATGTATTAAAATAAAGAAAACTTGCGGCGGAAAAGACACAACAACAATGAGAAAGATAAAACTTGTTTATCTATTGAACAAATTAAACAGGAACAATTAAAAATGAACAAGAAAATTCGTTAGTTATATCTAACATGGTCATAAGTTGGTCATTTTATTTCTATAACTATGGAAACTCTTGATCATAAAAAGAAAAGCTAGTAAGAAATCATTTTCAACATTTTGATAGTTCGAAGTCCTTTTGAAAGTAATAAAATCGAAAATCTATTAAATGAAACAAAGTGTTTGATTGTCAACGTCTTATCTGCAATGAAACATTATCATACATCAACAAACTTAAAACTAGAGAATGTTAATTTAAATGATACCATTACCCTTTCAACTAGCATTCTCGAGCCTACACTAATCAACATTTTAATTACAACATCCTTAAAGTGCATGTAGCATGCTAAAGTTTACAATTCTCCTCTATGGAATGTTATTCTCAACAACAGCCTTAAAACTAAGTATTCAAGTCTATAACGTTGAACATTTCCGGAATGATGCCATCCAATGTCATTTAATCAGCAACATCAATTCTAATAGCAGATGCATGCTAAAGCGTGCGTTTAGTAAAATGTCGCACGTCAACAAAGTTATTTATGTTTTAAACAAGCATTGGGTTATACCGAAGTAACACTACAAAACCTCTTAAACAATTTGCCTACGTTTTTTCGACATTCTAATGGTCCATTCGAGTCACAAAGTATTAAAGATGCAACATGATCGAACGCCTGCTGTATCAGCACTAAACGCTCAAGGAAACATTTGTATCAACAGTATGACAACACAATTAACGTCCCCAAAATTAGCACAATCACGAAATATTATTTACACGTAAAGATATGAACCTCCTCTCTAAATGTCTAAAGTAACACAAGACTATTTCCTATTGTTTATACTTTGCGTAACATGTATTCAAACCTGCAAAAGTTCAATCACCCTGATGCGGAAGAGCGTCATAATAGGCATGATAATCACCTGGTATAACAGTTTTAATCTGTTGCAGATGTTGATATTTGCTCTTTTTTAATTTCAGTGGCTGTTGAAAAGCGCGTGGCACAGAGTCAGAAAAAGTACTCGCTACTTTTCTTGGTTTTGGCAGTTCGTTGTAATTGTCATCCTCGTAATTAATTTTGTACAAGATCCTTCCGTCCGGTGTGTACTTCAATAAACGTATGTCTGTGACAACGTGTGAACCTACGCCGACTCCAGGTCTTATACTGGTATAATACAACAACTTAAAATAATCCTTAAAAAAAGTGTAATCAACGTATTTTACACTGTAAGATTTTTTCCGTGCAGTCGTGATAGCATCAATATATTGTTCTGGAACGTAGATATTTCTATTTTTTAATTTTCGCTGGATGCTTGCATGAATGCTATCGCACTCCATATACGTGTGCCCCTTTTCTAAGTATTTTTGTTGGATTTCGATTTGATGTTTAACTGAAAACTGTAGAAGTGCATTGGCGAGAGTTGTATTGCGATTCTGATAGGTACAGCCATCGCTATAAATAATGATTGTCTCTATGCCTTCCAAGTCAATTTGCTCCAAATAATCTACTATACAAGATGCAAATGTACTTGCATTTAAGTCTGCTCCTGTCTCATTCCAAAAGTAGCAATCTTCATCGCCAGAAACCAAATCATATAAGGTAAAGTTATGACAACAAAGTTTTGTCTTATAATAAAGGCAACTAGCTTGGATCTTTGGACAAAGAAGGAGACTTTGCAGGTCCATAGTTATAACCCGTTGTTTACCGTTTAATTGTGCGTTTTCTTTGTCGGAAACCTTTGCTTCTGCAGCATTCACCTTCCTTCTAATATGTTCACGATATTCATGTTCATCAATCGTACCAGCTTCAAACGAGCAGCACGTATCACACAAGTCTTTCTTAGGCTTAAAAAACGCGAGGTTCATCTCGTTGAACATTTTTGTGAAATTTGAGATGCCGTACACAGGCTTACCATCGCTAACCATTTGTCTTCTGTATTCTACATATAGCTCATTCAGATTTGTCTGCTCTGATTCTAAATAAAGTTTAGAACTTTGGGCCCGGCAATAATGAGACGGGAGTTTTGGTATCTCACGTAAAAACTTTAGAGCTTCTTCTTTGGCTTGTGGTTTGGAATTACTGCCTTTCTCTTGTGATGCAGACTTCTTCGGGATACCATGGTCTTCGCTATTGTCGTCCAACCATCTATACACGGTTTCGTTTTTCAACCCAAATGTAGAAAGAAATAGAGACTGGCACACTTTCACCTTTTCACTTTTCTTTTTTAGATAAAAATTATAACTATATTTTCGTCTACTGTTAGCTGACGATGTGTTTCTCTTTGTCTCTTTTTTGTCAACTAGACTGACTATGTATACCTTTTTCTCTCCCCAAGTCATATCTTTCCAAAATTTGCTGAATATATCAGCCCTTGTTTCATCATCAATTGTTTTGCATCCTCTTCCTCCCCAACCCTTATCACACCTTGTACTACAAGTTCTTGCTTCAAGTATTCGACCTGACTTTTCTACGGGCAATTTACATTGGCCTGACTCATCTTTTGTTAAACCCGTATACGATTCACCTTTCATTCTTTGCTTTTTCGCTTCGGACCTCTTGTTACCCCGCTTTCTTTTGACTGCTTGCTCATTGTCTACTAATTCCTCGTGGTCTACTTCGTTCTGCAGTATTGTAGCTCTGTCATCAACTTTAATAACAAAATGACCATTGTCTGTGTCAGTGTCACTATCACTTTCTGGTTGATAATCCTTATCTTTAGTTGGGTCAAGATCATCGAAACTTTCATTTTCCGACTCTGAATCAATGTTCTCGTCTCTAGCGGTTTTGTTTAATTGCGTCTGTTCTATCATAGTTTCTTTCTCTGCTTTAAGAATTGATACACTCTCATTGCTGGACATTGTTTCACTCAAATGGTCACTTGATGTAATATCTCTTATAAAATGAACTTCGTGGTCGTCGATTTTCTGAACAGGATTAACGTCATCCTCAAACTCTTCACTGGTATCATAATTGTAAAACAATTGAGTATCTTGAAAACTTAACATACTCTTATTGTTTGAATTTATGTCAAGCTTTGTAGCTATAAAACTATATTCTGTATCTAATACAGAGTCACTTTCCATGATAGCGCTTGCAATGTTCGTCATACTTTCATTATTAATATCGACACCCATTGCAGTTTCGTTAGAAGAAACTTGTTCATGATTGAAGGGCAAAGGCGTATCAATTGTATGTTTATCATGGTCGTGCAAAAGTACACTATTATCATCGTGATCAGTAAAACTTGTGCTTGGTTCATTGTTTTCAGACGAAATAGAGCTACCTTGAATTGTCAAATGCTGATGTCCAGATGAGGTCTGTATCTTTTTCTGAGCTAAACTTACTAAAATGCGACCGCGTGATAACATGATTGCAACAATTTAAAATCTTCTTGTTATTTTGATACAGCAGTCAATAAACTTGTCTTTAAGTTCGTTTAAATCAGACTCTTGTTCATCTGCATTCAAAGACATGTACCAAAACAATAATGTACCACAACTACTTTCAAGAACACTTTCACGATCTCTGTTTGGGAAAAGCACACCCGTCGTATCCAGTACAATGAGGTCTATAACTTGGCATATTTCAACTACCGTTTTCGAGGTAATAGATGTGAAGGACACGTACAATTGTGCAAGGTTTTGACAAGACTTTAATGCTTCAAAATCTTCATCTAATATGAACAAAGGCATTGCCTCTAGACTGCTCTCTCAACTCATTGTTATGGATTTTGCATGAAACTTGCATACTGAATATGCTTTTCAATCTAAATTTAAAGTACAACTTTCTGGAAATAAAAGAATTAGCTTACTAAGGGGGAGCAAATACTCATTTTATCACAGAGCTGTCATCTTTGTCACATTTAGATAGGTCTCAGTAAAAGGGCAAGTCTCCTGGTAGACCTTTTTGATGGACTATGTTCTATATGGGTATTAGTTAACCCTTTCCCAAACAGTAACGACATTTGACAACTTTGTTGCAGACTACTTTAGAATACATTGTGGGAAAAGGAGAAATTGTTCGTAACGAGCAAGTTTTCCTTTTCCCACAAGGTTTTCTGCTCTTTCCGAATAATATTGTTGAATTTCATCACATTTTGAAGTATCGTCTGCAAACTCTGTCAATTTGTTTTTTGGGAAAGGTTAAAGCTTGCTTGGGCTGTGTATGAGGGCCTTTCATCAATAATGAGTCATTCATCATGTAAGGACAAACTGCTCATGCAATGACAGAACCACCAAACTATAATTTTTGAACCACAAGTCTGTTTCTGCTTGAAATCATAGAATTTTCTTCACAAAATCATGTGTTGTAGGTACTGGTTTAAATCAGCATGAAAAAAAAAAACAACATGTCATTTAATGATGAAGAAGGGTCAGTTGGATTAATAGTTTCAGATGATGTTCAACAACATACTCATCTCCATGCTTTGGGACTTACCAAATTACATCAAATAGAAAGCCAATCAGGTCTTTGTTTGAATGGTTCTTTATTGTTCAATATAGATAAGAAAATCCCAGAGATTGCTTTGCTGATCTACAAAAGGTCATTCAATAACAACAAAAAGCTTTGTTGTAGCCAAAAGGTATTTCGTTTAACTTTAAAATAAAAAAAAATCCTTAATTTTTCATATTAATAATTCATAAACCTTTGTTAACACATGAAACACTGCTTTTTTATATGTTTTTATCTATTAAAGAACTTAGAAAAAGTTCTGTATGCAATAAATGATTAATGAAATGAAGTTAAAAGACATAAGTGATATTCAGCAGACAGCATTTAGTTAATGTATTCTAATTCCTTGCTTTAACAATTTGGTTGAAAAAACAAAGTCACAGCTTAGTTTTGGCACATTAGCTTCATTCTTGACATCAACAGTTCCCTGACCTTCATTGTTTGAATAGAAAAACACTTCTGAGAGTTGGAAAAATATGACAGAAACTTTTTTGTTCAACTTCTTCAAATAAAAGAAATAACAAATACTCTATGATATACAAAGTAGCCATTTTCTTTTACAAAATGTTTCAAATTTAAAGCAATAACAGGTATTAATTAAAGTTTCTTTTTCCAATAAATAAAAGCAATTGTGACAAGGAAAATGTTCTCTCTGAGCCTGTTTCCCCTTGTCATAATAAGTTTCAAAATTTTGTGGTAAATCAAAGGAGAAATAATAATTCAACATTGATGTATGCAAATTAAACTCTCATCTTTTTTCCCTTCATACTCATGCAATAATTAGAAAAGAAATTCAAGTAATGACTCAAGTTACTGTCTTCCTCTGGTCTGCTGCAGGCTTACTAAGCAGTTTTAACATAATATGATAATGCTTTTTGTCTCAATAATTTGATTGAGTTGTGTTTTTTAAGGCTTCTTGAAAGAAAGAAAAGATGAGACATGTGACAGTGTTGTCATTATAGAATATTTCATAGTCCTTCTCAATTTTTCTATATTATTGTCCTTTGATGTCCATAACATATGACATATCATTGTTAATGTTATTTTTTCTTCATGAAATAAGTCTTTTGAAAAGAAAACTAAACTTTAAGACTATTCACTGATCAAACATGAAGATTTAAGGTATCTCCTTGTAAATCTTCATCTGTTTTTTTTATTATATCCACATCACTGAATGTTCTGTTGCTGTTACACCTTCCTTACTCTGCCAGTTAGTCATCAGATTTGGCTGTTAAAAGAGAAAAATAAAAAATTTAAATCTTTTGGCAATACTGGCCACATTAAACTGACTTATAATTTTTAATTGGTAACAATGGAAATAATTCATTCCTGATGGTAATCAATTGAAGCAGTTTACTTACAGAATAAACAAAGAGCTGATTGGTGATAAAAAAAATCTATAGTCCAACCTGTCTTGACTTATTTTGGTTTCATTCTCATTCGTACCAAGGTTTTTGAAAAAGAAAAGAGAACGAGTTATTTACAAATTGTGAGCATCACCAAATTCATCAACATTTCTGGATCACATTCCACATTAAAGAGAATTGCTTCTTTGCTATATTACATTAATAAGTTACCTTCAATCTTTATGACAATTATGTTTGTTTATTCAAAGGGGAGAGAAAGAATATACATGTTTAGACATATACTTACTTGTATTATAAAACAGAATCAATGTTTATGCAGGTCTGCATCTTTTCTTTAGAATTGACATATTTCCAACCATCATACATTCTGTAATATAAAGAAAAAACAACTAAGGGATCTATTACCATAAACCTTTAGGACAAAATTCTCAATGTTTTGGAATTATATCATCACTGGACGAAACAAATAAAATAAAATACTGCCATATAAGGTGACATACATAACCAAATACTTAAAACATAGGCGTAGGAGCGTTTTCAATATTGGGGGGGCCAACTTCAGATGAGGGCCCGTCTAAGAATAAATGTTCCTAAACTTTTTCATGGCTATTCATGCATTTACAAATTCAATAACATTATAAGAATAACAAGAAAGCGTATGAAAATGTGTATCTTAAATTAAATAAAAAAAAAATAAAAAAATAAAAGGATATGCCAGGTCTCGATCGCACGCGGAAATCAAATGCATTGATCTAAACAAAAGGTGCAGCGGCCAGACTGTCACAGCCATGCATTCAACTCGTTTTAGATTAATTTTCAAGCATTAGGTAACAATTGAAGACAATATTGAGTCTGACCCCTTTAGGTAACAATTGAAGACAATATTGAGTCTGACTCCTTAGAACACGTTTTACACCACTGTTTTCGTCAATCTAGACTTCCCGGGTATTTCAGTGGTGAGCTGAGTTTTCATTGGATAAACCAGATGTGTTTAGATTGCCATTTGCAATGATGACGTCAAAAAGATTTTTGTTATAATGCGTAACAAAAGGCGAATTGGTGTAAGATAAAGCACAAAAAACACATTTATTCTGCTGTTAAATTTTGTTTCTTTCATATTTCTTTTCAAATATCTTCATTTGCCATTGTGAATATTGGAGGGGGGGGCAGAGTATACTCTCCCCCCAGTGTGAATATTGGGGGAGGGGGGGGCTGGCCCCCCAGCTCCTACGCCTATGTAAAAGGGTATTTCACTTTTTGAAAAGGAAATTCATGCTGTTATTGTTACTTAAAATATCGCCCCATAATTGAATTATTGAATTGCTATTGAATTGTCAAGAAGGTACCTTGTACTCAATTTAAAAGCTCCAACAATAACAAATAATCCATATCAGCAACTGACGAGTTGATATCGTTGCTTTATTGGTCAGCATAATAGTGTATTCCATCTACAACACGATGTGTACCTAATGCTTTCCTTACACATCGCAACAATGACATAGACCGTCTACATAAACATTAGATTATGCCTAACTGCAGGGTGTAATCACCGAATCGATAGGTGAACACTTATTTCACCGGGCAACACACATTTTCTAGCCAAGTACTGCAGGGAGCATGTACTGTAATACTAAAAAATGAATGCTGTAGTTCTACTTAAAAGGAAGAAGTTTTTTCAGATGGATGTTTGTTTAGAGGAAGCATCTTCAGCGAGGCGTGACGAGGGCTCGCCTTCTCGATTTTTCTACGACGAATTTTGGTGAAAATGGTCTAATTAGATATACTGTTTTATAACGAAATGAAAGAGTACAAAAAGTTCTCTTACCTACAACCGGCGATTCGTTTTCCTTTCAATGAGTTGAACACTGTGTCCAATTTAAAGTTTGAAGCGGTGGCGCCGATCCTGTTGTTCGTGTTTTGTTTTTCGATAGAATGGTTTATGGTTCATTCATGATTGGCGGAAATAAACTCAATGAGCGGCAATGAATTTATGTAAAACCAGTCCATTCCATAAAGCCGGAAACACCCGAAGCAAACCCGAGTTTTCTCTTTTCAATGAATGGTTCACTATTGGTAGATATATTGGTAGATAAAGGTAATGCTTGAAAATAAATTTAGCTAGAACCAGTCCATTCCGTAAAGCCGGAAACACCCGAAGCAAACCCGAGTTTTCTCCTTTAGGTAAACCGGAAGCCACCTGTTTTTTTGTTAATGGTATAACCGGTGTTAACATAACTTGTTACTCGTACGTATGTTACCGTTATCCGCTCTCCGAGCGCTTCGCGCTCTGAGAGAGCGGTATTAACTTTGTGCAGCCTGATAAGTTCAAAATTTCAAGATGTGGAAGATGAGGCACAAAGCAAAGAGTTGACAATTCGATGTCTGTCAAATCTAGCCAATATAAGTTCTTTGCACGTGGCAAGCTAGATACAAGACAGTAATCCACAAATGGAGACGAACAGTTGACAACAGATCCTGGAATAAGAAACTCATGAAATCCTCTGGATTGTTTCAGAAGTTCATCAAACTGGTCTTTATTAAACACCGATGGCCAATCGAATGACACATGTCTCCATAAAATGGAATTCTTGCTAATAATATAATGAAGTCTTTTGCAACACTTGCTCACAATTTGAAGTAAATGTTGCAGGTCGATATGCTTCAATATAGTAACCAAGATTTCATCAGGCAAGTCCAGGATTGTTCTGCTCATTGCCTGAAATAGAAAGAAGACGTAACATTTGTAATATTTATTTATTTATTTATTAATTTATTTATTCATTTATTTATTTCATTTTACAGCTTGCCCATGTGTTCCTCAGAGCTTTTAAAAATATAAAACACAAAACGGGGACCTTGATAGACAGAGCTTTAATTAAGAGGCGTATTTCCATAGCTGATGTCTTTATATTGACAATAATCCTATGTTGTTGGTTCTTAATATAATGGTCTCGATAATAAGACGATTCAATTGAGCACCAACAATAAAGTATTTGCTGAGGAAATAGTGAGTAATTGACTCTTGAAGAACCTTTTACGCCCCCTTATCTAATCCTCTGGTAGAACACCCGACCAAGGTAACTAGTATTAAAGATTGAAACATTACCATTTACATTGATACCTACTAAGTTATTTGATTTTCATGCATGCAAATTAACGAACCTACCAATATTATGTGATAGGAGGATCCGATTAAAATGACGAACCTACATTTTTCAGAAGTTATGCAACCTTTACACGGTCATTTGCAAAGAATACTAGCGTAAACATAATTTCTGTACATGTTATAATGTCCGACATGCATATTAAATACTTACATTTATTCAATTGCACTTAGAACTTTAGAAATTATATCGGTTGCATCTTTAAACAACATTTTGCTAAGGAAACTATCGCTCAGAACTCGTTTTTTATATAAAATAAAAGAAATACATTAAGAAGCTGTTTATGAGATACCTTTATAAAGAAATATTGTAAAACAAACTTACATTTGATGGTTTTTTCCGCACACATTTAAGTTTCGTCAAATCACCTTCCATTTATTTGTTTACACAATTATATGCAAAATGCCGAAGTTACAATAATATCCAGCTTCGCATTTTTGCATATTTTTATTTCCACCAATCACAGTTCGGCATTTTATCATATGACCGATTTGACATGATCTGATTGGTGAAACAATTCGCCACTTTCTGGGCATATGCGCACTGACTTCCCGCCCTACACAGTGCAAAAATCACGAAATGTGAAAAAATGTAGGTTCGGCATTTTGAATTGGGACCATCGTTATATTTAATATTTGAGATTTTAAAATACTTCTGCATGTTTCTCCCAAATACCAAAGTTCTTGAAATAATGATGGACCATGCTAGGTACACCTTCAGCTCCCTTGCCCACTGACTTGCCCTCATCAAACAAAAATAGAATGTCTATTTAGCTGTTGAGTAACAGAAAATCAGAATTACAGCAAATAAACAACTTGAATTAATAAATGTATTAGAATAATATGCTTTTAAATAGCTTCTTCAATATAATTTAACCCTTTACGGTATATAGCGCTGTTCGCCGCCTTATCGATTACCGCATAAAACGCTTTTCGCCGTTATACCTATTACCGTATAAAACCCATTTTGACGTTCTATCGATGACCGCGTAGAACGCTTTTTGACAGCTGAAAAATTGATTCAACTTTAACCCTTAATTACACACATAAACACACACGTCACTTTCTCCAAATTTAATTTTCCTCTTAAATGAATATGTTTTCTTTCATTTCCGATGATAAAATCATAGGGTCAAAGTTTAAACTTTTGCTCTGGAGAGAATCTTTTGATAATGGTCCCAAATTACCAACCCAATTAATATGAGAGGCCTTCAATATCTGGTCATAAAAGATCAAGACAATGCCGATTTGTAAAGACTCGATAAGAATGCAATTCTTAAGAAAATGAACACATTTCTAAAAATACTATCCAATTAAAATGAGAGGAAGCATACGGCACGCTACCCGTAAAGGATGTTTATGACACGGAGCTTTTGTTTAAAGTTGAAAGGCGAATGATAATAAAGCTGTCGAATAATGGACGTTATAAAGACGGCTACTTAAAGTATTATGTCAATTTCGATGCTTTCGATCGCCGGTCAGACATTAATGTAGGTTCAGAGCAGTCCTTTGATCGGTCTTTTGAGCATGAAGATGATGAAATGCTAATAAATCTTACCAATTCGCGGACAAGCAAATTAGATTATTCCTCGGACTTTGACTACAACAACGAGCTCTTGGTAGATTCACCATCCATGGACACATATTTTACGGAAATATAAGCATGTTTCGTTGCCATAATGAATTGATTTTTACAGTTTTACATGTATTAGAGGACCAGGTTAGACTACTTTATGAAGCAATATTGCGTTGAAAAACATTTTTTTTAATTTTGAGACGGTTTTGACAGAAAGTGAACGATTCAGTTTTGTTGAAAAATATACAAAGACAAAGCATGTATCTCCGTTATGAATGGCATATGAATGTATAATATTCACACCTAATATACAGTTTCATTGTTTGTCTAATTTTCTACATCTTTATCTTAATATGTATGTATCACTAATAAAAGAAAAAAAACACATCAACTTAAAGGAAATTTTGTTCTCATCGTCCTTTGTTCTCTGTGAAAATCTATTGGATTAACGAAAATTGCATTAATTTTAGTTTGATTAACAGTACCCCAATTGGTGACAATTATCGGAGATAATCCTGTCGCAAATAGGTACCTAGGGTGACTGTTTATGTATGGGTTAATGATCTCCGGTAGTCGGATGGTTTATACCCATGGTGTCACTGATAAGCCTTATCTCTATACCTTAACGGGTTAAAAGCATATCAAGATGACTGTATGATGAAAAAGGTAAAATGCTTGAAGAAATTGGTTTTCTTTTTTGATAATCCGATTGACAGATATTTCATGGAGCAAGGCAAACCATAAATGGAGATGTACCAAATAAAGAACATCCTAGAGGATAATGTTGTAATGAATCATTAAATGATCAGTTTATGCAAATTGAACATATTTACAAACCTGGTCCTTCTGCACAAACTCCAAACACATTACATTTTCTCGGTGTTTTGAAGAATATGGGCCCCACTTGCTGGCTATGGTGGGGATACTGGACTTGTTGGGGATGATCCCGAAAATAGTGGTATGTACCATCTATAGAACAAGGCTGATTATCTGAAAATATGATTATCAAAGTAAAAGTATATAAAAAGTCTTAATATTCTTGCATTACATTCATTCTTCTTCTTACAAATGTGGGTAGTATGGCTACTCGTGATACTTACTAGCACTTTATTTATAACTACACATACAATGAAGGATTTGTTCAATTTTTATCAATCGAAGATATTCATTGAAATTAATGTAAGGAACATTTTCAAATGTTAGTAAACTACACGGCTGTTTGTCCAATACGCTGAAGTAATATGACATACCATATGGTTTTCACTTTAGCGTTTTATTTATGCCCTTTATAGTCTGCTAATAGTGTAGCCTTTTCTTCTTCACAAAACTGTCCAGACGTTGTTAAGCTGTGTGCATATTTCTGGCATTTTTTACATAAGTCAATAATTGGCTTTGCTATAGAAATGTATGGGCACAAACAACTCTGTTCAAATCCTCCGAAACGTTCTCAAAGACAGTTGTCTACACCCAATTTAATAAGCACTTTTTTCGTACAGATCATGAATGTCAGCGATCTTTTTGACTGAAGGCAAAAGAAAGGCCGTTTTCTTTGGACAGTTTGGCAGTCTACCTGGCAATGGTCATGCGTTGTTATTTGCATATCGCGATATGAACATTTGAATAAGCCGTTGTTCATGTGTAGATAGGCTGTTCTTTGGGATTGAGTTACAAAGTCCATGAACTCTTGTTCGAAACCCGTTTTCATCTATAGACTTTCTAATGGCCTGTAACATTAAAATTCCTTTGCCAAAAGCAAAACAAATGTACATTTACACACCGGTTGTCCTTGAAAAAAGTACATTTGGTGTGACAGTTTACGTTCGTTGTCTGTTCCAACTTTGGAAATTCGATGTGCAAACAAAGTTGCCATGAAAGCCATATCCAATACATGTGTTTCTTATTCTAAGCAGGTTTCTTTAAAGGAAACTAAGGACTTGAAGTTAACAGTAGCATTTTGCATGGCTTTCCCTTGTAAAACACTTCACATCTACATCCATTCCTTAAAAACTGTAATTGTGTTACATGTTCGATGTCATACACAGATCTTGTATCTAGACCAATTAATGTTTCTTGAACATGTTCATCATCACTTGATACAGAGTTGTCGGACTCGTGATTAACAGAATCTGTCAGTAGCTGTGAAACAGCTTCAACTTCTTCATGATCTGTTTCTCCGAAATACAAATTACAAACATAATTCAGTTCTTCAATGAACGCTTTCCGATCTTTTTTGGCTAATGGCATTCTGGCCCCATAATTTTGCTTCCCATCACTGCCTTCTTCTTGGGGAAAACATAGTTAAATACGGTAATTATGGGAAAGCATCATGTTTGGTTTGCCAAAGGAGAAAGAAAACCTCGAGGCTAAACCCATTTCTCGGGGACAACTGCATAATTTTGAAGAAAATCATTCTGTTTTTCACTGTCGCATTGTTTTGAAGAAAATCGTGGTGTATTTATTATTTTACTATCTATTATGCATATAGATATATATCATGTTTCAACTTGTTTGTTAAAAAAAACAAATATAGATTTATAGATAAATAGAGCAGGCAGACAAGTCAAAATGCAAACTCAAACACCAAAAAAAAACCTCTGCATATAGTGTAGCCAGTATGTAATTAGGTACCTCGAACCTTAAAATCACTTTAATGGTCCATTGTAATTTACGCTAGGGTAACATAAGTGGCTGTACTCATATTTCGGGTTTGATAATGTCCCCTCGTGTCAATCAAATCTGACGGTTGCAGTTTCACAGCAATGACAATTCAAAAAGTTCTTTTCTGTGGGATAGATCCGCTTAATCAGCTCTTAACCTTCCCATTTCAGATTTTAAAGTACCATACACCGATTTTAAAGCTTCTATTTTAACTTACATCACATCCATCTGGCAATCAAAATGGAATGATGATGTTTTTAATAAATTGCATTCAATTAAGCCTACCCTCGGAGAATGTTACCCTTCTTACAGGTCCGTACGAAGAGAGGAAGTTACAATTGCACGAATCCGGTCACTCACACATTACACACACCTGGCTCTTGGCTAAGGAAAATGCACCTGAATGCATTGCATGCAATGCACCCTTTACCATCAAACATATATTGCTAGATTGCATTGATTTTCAAAGAATTCATGCAAGATATTTCAATGTCAACACTATTTATGAGCTTTTTGACACTGTCAGGATTGAATTAATTCTTTCCTTTCTCAAAGAGATTGGAGTTTACAATAGATTGTGATTCCTTACACATTCTAAATATATATACATTTATCAATATCATTTTTTCATCACACACTATTTATTTCATATCACACATTCATTACAAACAATCTATCAACAATCATTAATTTTTTACAAATCTATCTACTTTTGTTCATTAATTACAAATTCTTATTTATTTTTTCTTTAAACAAATACATTTTAACCTGTTGATATTTTTAATATCCATTCATCCACATCATCTTAATGCGCGCTAAATGGCCTTAGCTGTTGATGCGCCTTAAAACACCATTCATTCATTCATTCTCAAACAAAGCAGATGAAATCCTACATCCAAATGTGAGCATTTTGTCAAAGAAATGTTTGAAGCCGACGAGTGAAAAGTCTTGCTTATTTAAAGGTTTGGTCCTAAATGCTAACCTTATATCTGTTTTACCAAGTAAAGTCCCTCTTCATAGCTTTTAAACCATCTTCACTGCATTATCAAATGTTGTGTATTGCACCGAACACAACAAACATATGTGTTTATACTAACAATTAGCAAAACGACAACTCCTGGCAGAATTGTAGTCGTAACAAAAACCTTTTACCCGTATTTGCGAGTTTTGTATACTAGTACCTGAATTTTGACTTGCGACAACTTTTGAAACAGGGGCAGACATGGCCATCGTTCGGAGCCAAAGATCTGATTTAATTTTAGCCCATGATACAGGATTATTTGCCTGTCTCAAACGAGAATTCTCATCATAGGTATGCCAACCCATTTTGCAACCAGACCGTGTCTCTGCCTCCCTATTAACCGACATGTATTGCAACAACTCACCAGTTTTCGCAAGATACTTTTTAGTGTAAATGACATGAATAGGATGATTCATTAATATTATTTATAGAGCGACCTTGCTTTTGAACCACCTCAATCTGGCCCTGATCATTAAGGGTAAGGGTCGATCTCCGGCCTGTATTAGACCCGGTTCTGAGTAGCGCCGCCAGATTTACGTACTCACCAGCCAGTATTTTCGATTTCGGATCAGCGGATATGTGCAAGGCTATGTCATCATCAACGCATTTGATTACATTACCTGTAAAATCGAGAGATTGCATCTGGCTATTCATGCCATAGTTTTCGACGATCGTTTTGACGATACGCGAAAACACGTTACCTTGCGGTGTCTCCGCCTCCGAAGACAATTGCACAAACTCCTGTTCGTCATCAACCCGTCTTGCTGTGCTTGGCTTCGCATACGGTGTTAATGTCAACTTTTCAACCCTTCTCGAAGCTCTTTTCGAAGGCACATCGCCGATGACCGCAGATTTATAATTGTTAAGATTTCGTTCGATAAAATGGCGTACGCTAAATCTGATGATTTGGTAGTGCCGGTTATGCGAGCAGATTTCCCATGCATTATAAATACCCTAGGCCGATACGCACTGCAACAAAATTGCCCCTTTACGATGTCATTTCAGCGCAATTGTCCTTTCCGATAACTTGGTTATCTTTCCTGAATACTCTTCAAGTGGGCATGCACAGAAAGCTGAAATTCATTTCCTGGGACGACATAAACCAGGAAGTAAACAGCAACAAGTGAAAATGGAAAGTAAAGATTCAAAACTAATAAAGAAAACTGGCAGGAAATCCCCTAAGTACTGTTGTATTTGTAAAGGAATTTACAGAGGGAAGGTTATTGATGGGAGAAAAGTGTCATTGCACCGTTTTCCTCAGAACAAACGTTTAAAACGTGTGTGGGTGCAGCGATGCAAAACGGTCATGAGATTGTTCCAGTGGAATGAACACAGACGATTGTGTAGTGAGCATTTTGTTGGCTTCAGAGGACCTTCCCAGCATACACTTCCATCTATGTTTCCAACTGAGACTGGTGCTACCAAAACCTTCCAGCCAATGGTATTTTCTTTTTCTTATATTATTTTAAGTTCTTCTTTATATGTAATCCAAGCCTTCTCTGCCCCTAAACCAGCCCTTTTTACGATTCTTGATATTTCATGTTGCTCGGATTACCTTACATGCACCCCAAAATGAATTATGAGATATCAACAGTGAAAGAAAACAATATCACTGCACTTATTTGTAATTTTTTGTAATTTTAGAAATAATTAAATAATTGTTTTAAATACTGCCTGGAAAAATGTGTACCATATAGCCTGGCAGATTTTGTACCAAAACATTTATCTTATGCAGTTTCTTTTGCAATTTCAGCTCCTTGATGAAGACGTTGTTGATGATGATGATGGTGATACGGTCAATGACGATTTTGACCTAGAACTGTCAAATGACGATAGTATACAGCCACAACTGTCATTTGTATCCCCTTCCGGACATGCCATTGATACCTCGGTCCACCTGCATGATTACTGCATCGGACCAGTACTACAGCCACGGAATCAGTCCGTTAGGTATTGTTCAAATATATATATATATGTAAGACCCAGATTGAGGGCCGGTCCCTGATCGTTGGCCGATTCTCAGATCGTGGGCCGATTCCCAGATCGAGGGTGGATTTAGCGATTGTTGTTCTCCAATCGAGGGCTAATCGAGATTTGACGCCAAATCGTAGATGACGTGACGTCATGTACACCGTCTCAACTCTTTTGGCGCCAAATTTAAAACTGTGTCTGCAAAAAACTGAGAATATTAAATATTTTTTATGTAAATAAAACAAATTTCTAAACGTTTTAATTTAAACTTTCCTATTCCTCTATGATAAGACTTATTTATATGGCAAAATGTGAAGTCCCTGATCTAGAAGCCGCCTTGAATATGCGGCGGCTGATCTGGGACTGCACAACTTACAATCTCGCTTTAAGGTGACTACGGCGCCGAAAGAATTAGCCGTTATATCAATGGATTCATTTCTTGGTGACTAACGCGTTTATCGGACATGGAATTACTACCTGCGATAAATGCATTTGATGAGTGTTTAGTCTAGATATTTATACTATTTTAGAAAACGAGTTGACTTAAACAAAAGAAAAACACATATGATTCGAGCCTTGGCGAGTGTGATATAAGTTTATGTTCATAAAAAAGATATGGAATATGGACGGGAATGTATTGACAATTTCACAGCTAAACAGTAGATAAAGCGTCCCCATAAAGGTTTTTGTTGTAAAACGCGGGATTAATAACGCGACATCATAACAACGCCATTATCATAACGACGTCATACGCAACTTCAGCAAATCGGCCCTCGATCTGGGAATCGGCCCACGATCTGGGACTGACCCGCGATCTGAGTCTTACATATATATTGGTTGTTGTGCTATAAAATCGCTCTGATTAGTTAATTACTTATAATCATTTTTCTTCATTCTTTAACGAAAAAAAAAGGAACATTTAAGTGTTTGTAAGTGTTTAAGGCCAAAAAAACAAACATTTGGTTCGGGTTACCAGACTGTACATGTAAGATGTGGTAAATGGGTACATGATCAATTTGTATATGTTTCAGATGTTGTGACACACAGGATGTTGTGACACACAGACTGAGGACAACTGTGCAGTGATGGAAGTACAAACTGAAGAAAGTTTCCTGGGAAAAACAGCAGACTTCAGTTCACAAACAGAACATTCTACTAGAGACTTTGATGTACAATGTAAGCTACCTATGCTCACATAAGATGACGTAAAATAGAATGACGATTTGGTCAGTTTTTACACCGGAATCCCTAATCGAGTTGAGTTTGAAGCTTTGTTTGATGAAATCAAGGATGAAGCTGAAGTGCGGACATCAAGGCGGAAACTTAACTATAAAGATTCAGATGGAGGACGGCCAAGAACTCTAAGTGTTCTGGATGAATTTTTCATGGTGCTGATGCGCCTACGTCTAGGTCTGTTATTTGAAGATCTAGGTACTAGGTTTTGCATATCCACTTCACAAAGTAGTGACATTGTTGAAAGATGGATCAACTATTTACATGTACAGTTATCCTTTCTTGTTCAATGGCCATCTCGTCAGGTAGTGAAAAATAACATGCCTGAACAATTTAAAGAGAAATATTCTAACACTAGAGTTATTATCGACTGCACTGAAATTTACAGTGAGACATCCAGTTCCCTTTCTTTGAAAAGTTTAATGTACAGTGATTACAAGTCTCACATGACTAATAAGATTTTGGTGGGTATAAGCCCAAATGGTGTTGTAACTTTTGTTTCTGACTGTTGGGTGGGCTGTACCAGTGACAAGAAACTCACAGAACAATGTGGACTCTTGGACTTGCTTGAAGAAGGAGACGCCATAATGGTTGATAAGGGTTTCACTATTACAGACCTTACTACTCCAAGAGGCATTCATCTCATTATTCCACCATTTAAACAGAAAGGAAAACAATTCTCTAAACGTGAAGTTCTCCTTACAAAAGATATTGCAAGTTTACGAATACATGTTGAAAGGCAAATGGAGAGAATCAAGAACTTTCGAATATTGCATGGCAATATTCCTATAACACAGTCAAGGAGAATTTATGGGGGGCCCCCATATCCCTTAATTTCAAAAAACAGACTTTCCCCTACTCCTTTATTCTCATACACTCCTTAAAACTGCTGCCACTACTCCTTAATGCCATTATATTCCTCACAAAACTATTTCTGTTATTACATACATGATACTGAAAACATGAATAAAAGGGCAAATTTGAATCTCTAATTACTCTATATACCTTAAAACTCAACATTGCTTTTAAGAGTAATTAGAGATGCAATTCAAGTGAAAGAATTGGTGCATGTAATTGGTTAATATCCTGTTTGCGTAACGTTTCCCCTATCCCTTAATTTGTTCTGTGGAGAAGCCTGATGTGTCAATGAAAGCGTTTGTATATATCAAGCATTAGATTTAGGGATAAAAACTTGCATACCTCTAACAACTTATTGATATTTGTAATATTGTTTTTAAATCAATTATTCGAGCAAGTTATATGATATAATTATGAGATTACACATTTGATTCAGGTTAGACAAAAAGGATACGGAAATATGCTCATGTGAATGGTTTTCAAGATTTGATTTGAAACATGCATTAAGTGATCAATTTATTGATATAAGTTTTTGTTTGTGAAACATCTGCTTTGTATTTTGTGGTTTTATTATGTGTAACATTTCTAAGAATAAAAGTCAAAGATCACTTATTAAGTTTGGCTCTGAAATGAGGTTTTTTATTTGCCATGTGTAATTGATCTACCACGTACTTCAAATCCAATCTGAACATATCGGGTTTACCCAATAGAAAACACCTCTGAAATAATAGGGATGACGCCATATTGTTTCCCGCGAGAATGACGTCGCTTTCTTTCGTTTCTTAAAATAGATCTTGAATGTAAAATAAAAAAAGTCGTTAGATTTGATTGAGGAAACAAGTATACATGTCACAACAACAAGTTCGCCATTTGGTATGAGTTACTGATCAAAAGTGGTTAAAAAGGATGTCCAACACTTCGATACACATTGAACTACTTAGCGTGCACGCTTAGAAAATGTGTTAATTGGCGGATGCCGATTTACCCGAAAAATTGTAACCCTACACTTATATCCGAGGTGTATTTCACAGCTCACGGAAATACCCGAGTAGTTCCGATTGACTTCAAATCATGAGTATTGAATTGCTTATTTCTTAAAGGATTCTTCAGTATGAACCATTTTCATATCAGTTTCATAATTGAACTTAGTGGAAATAAGAATAGGCAAGAGTGCCATAGATCAAACTGAAATGCCCGACAAATGTTAACATTGAGATACATTAGATTAAAAAAACTAGCCCCATGCTAAATATGTCCCAATGTTTAAAGGGACTGTACACCAGATTGGCACCAATAGTGCAGTGGAAATTGAAATTAATTTTAAATTTTAAGATAGAGCAACATTCCAGTTGGACATGAAAGCTAGATCATGGCTCAAGATAAGGGAGCTTAAATAAAACATTTTAAACATTCTCTTTTAATTCTCCACCAAACCCCATGCCGTGACACTTCATTAGAATTGTGTACAGTCAAAATCAAAGTGCAGCAGCAGTAAAATCAAGGTCAATATCCAATTTTAAAGTATGAGCTTGTGCATGATCTCGACTCAAGATGTTTAGTGACAAAAGAGAGCGTGAGAGCCCTAGACAAGTAAGCATAGGTCAAACACTTTCCCAAAAGCTTTCCAATTGTTGCATCAAACCCTAGATTGTGACTCTTTCGAAACGATTCTTATAAATAAGAAACATTGCATAGGTCTGTACAACTTTTCTATTCATGGTTTCAAATTCATAGTAACAATACAGTCATTTTTGAGTTTCATTTTGAATATTAGTTATGAAAGCAAACCAGATATTCACATAAATTGTCATTATTGGTCATTCAAATGTACATTTATGAACAACACATAACTAGACGATGTACAAATCAATTGAACAGACTCATTCCCCTTTTAACACGTTGTGCGTACAGTTCAGGAATGTATGATTCAAGGCAGAATCTGTCAAGTTGACACAACATTTTCAGCCAAAATGATTCACAAAATGCAATTTTTTGTATAGAAAGACCTACACATGTCCAAACTACAAAATCACACCATTTCCTCCCGGTGATTCCCATCTGCCCTTGGACCTGGTAGTAATATTTGTGTGTTTCTTTGAGTAACACCTGGCCATTCTCTAACTGACAAAAAAAATCCTTGTCTTCACAGCATTCCTCAGGCGTATGCATTCTTCATTTCTTAGAGGCAGGACACTTAATCTCAACCAGACCAACACTTTCTGTACAATGTGAACAGAACACAAGCCCATCTGGACTGGCACCAAGGTAGGGTCTGTCGGCACAAACAACAAGACCACTGTCCTTAACTGCTAGTCATTTGTGGTCAGTTTGCATTGCTTTCGCATACATTCTCTTTGCAGCCTTTTCATGTTTAATTCCATATTCTGTGTACTTGCTTGTAAAATTGGAATACAACATCTGCCGCAGGAGTCCGTCAGGTTCAGTTGATTCTTTCCTACGACAGATGCTGCCAAAGTTTGAAGCTGTTAGGCGTTCCTTTCTGGCCTCTTGCCATTTCCCACTTTTTTGGCCCCTTGTTAAGATTTCAGTTAATTGAATTTCTTCAGCGCTTTGCTTCAAAGAATCAAAATGATCCAAAAACACTGCCTTACTAGAACTGTCTCTCAAGTTTACACTATCATGGTAGTTGAATGGCACAGAATGTAACACAGGGAGGTCTGGTTCATTTTCAGTAGTTTCAATTTCAAAGTTTTTTAACCAGCCTACATTCAACTTCGAACCAACCAGTTTCTGCCTAAATCTGTCAATGTTAACCGTGCATCCATTGATAGAGTTCAGTTCATGGTTTTTGTTTACAGAAACTTTACGCACTGGCACTGATACGTTGTACAGTTTCTTCTTTGAGAACATAAGATCTTCAGATTTCCTAGGCGACAGCTTACGTTTCCGTGGTGCAGAAAGCATGCTGAAGTTGTTCCAGGCACAGGGTTTGGATGTTGGGGCAAGGGTTCTCTTACGCGTCAGGTCTTCAAGTCCATACAGCAGGGCACCAATATGGTTGCAGCATTCACCTTCACTAGATTAAAATAAAATAATTCATTTACATGTCTGCCTTTTTTCTTGTTATACTTACATGTATATCACAAAACATTAAAGTTTGAAAATAATTTTCACCGCAAAATTTTGATGGATAATTCTTTCAGGAAGCATTGTGCAAGTCAATGAAAATAGTATCTAGAGACTAGAGTTGCATTCATAGTTATTCAAAATGGATGTAGTTACAAAATAATTAAACAAAGCTTCGTCAAATATAAAACACTCTTTTTAAAATGAAACTTCAACACATCAAATATACAAAAGAATAACCAAAAATAAGCCTGACTGGGGCTCGAACCCAGAACCTTCTCAAATAAATATACTTATTATAGAGACGCTCTGACCAATTGAGCTATCAGGCTTGACAGGTATTCTTTGAATTTGTGATTGTGTGTTGCGAATTTCCGTATCAAAGCAGTTTATAACTACAATTTTCCCTTTCAAATTTCTTTATTTAAAACAGTACATAATTTACCCTTTTCCAAATGTATATACGCAACATAAAGTACAAATTGATCCACCATTTGGCCATACATTTAATTTTCATTCAAATGAGTGGTAACAAGATAAGGTTTGTTGAAGAAATGTATTACCAAAATGCTAGAAATATCTGGAACCCTACAGTTTCTGTAAACATTACTGAATTCATGTATAATAAATTTTGTAAGTATTAAAGAGCTGTATCATATCCTTCTTTCTATGGGCCCCTTTCTATGCTAGATTTGAATACATTGTCTTTCTTGGTCAGGGTCACACGAAATGGACATGTATGGCAGCCTGTGTAGACCAAGATCAGACACCGCTTTGGCAACGCGGCATCTGATCAGGTCGACGCCCACCAGAGTGATCATTATTTTTGACTTTGATTTATCACAAATTAATTCAACTTACCCAGCTGGACAGTTGCAGAACGCAGAGTGTATGCAGCCAGTCACTTTCGACAGAAGGATCCAGGGTTGGTACTCTGGTGACTTTCTTTTGTCTGCAGTTGGAAATGATGGCAGCACGGAAGCTTGAACATAACAGTGGCTGCACGCTTCGCTTATGAGATGGACCTGAAGAATAAATTAAAAATAATATTTTAATTTAAATGACAATAAATAAACAACATACATCATAGAACATATGAAAATTGTACAAAATTCGTTATTTTTTAAATTAAGATCAGTATATTAGTTGGTGTGGTTCGAAACATACATGTGCTTGCAACCTTTATTATGGCTAGCCCCGCCTACATAAAAATGTTGAGTTTTCACACCAAATTATTTTTATGTCCAAGTCCAAATTATTTTTATGTCAGAGTCCTGGTAAGGGTTATATTTCAGTAAATGAAATATTGATTGATCCACCAAACCCTTTATTTATTTCTCATTTCAAATGAGTGGTAACAGGATAAGGCTTGTTGAAGAAATATATGATTAGTCCACTTGAGCTAATTATAGGCCTTTTCAGAAACTGTTGTTATCTTTTCTTGAATACTCTTAATCGGAGATACGAAATTTTCGGTAGCTTCCGGTTTAAGACTTCCGGGTATTAAATGATATCAGCTGACATTGAGAAACATAGATAAACTGCTGCGGGTATTTTAACAATGCCGTCGAAAGTCGTGTTTGTAAAAACTACATTGGAAAGATTGTTGAGGAGGGGAAATATCAAAGTATATCCTTACTTTGTGTTTACTCTCTAGCGGACAATTTACCCCGTTTCCCGAGATAAAACACTGTATACCAACGCGGTTACAACGTTGCGATTCATTTTTAGTGAGAAGAGTCAATCCTCTGCTAAAACATTAATTTAAGTATAGAATACGATGATGTAGATCTGTTTGATTATTGCCTTAACTTATGATAACATTATTTAAAATCCATTTTGCAATCTAACATTTTCAAATGATATTGTGCCATGTAAATACGAACACAATGAACAGATGATATGATGCAAGCTGATCAAACCTACTGAATAAATGTTCCACTTTTTTAAGGGACATTCCATCAAATTATGTCCAATAAGAGTGACAAATAAAAGTTAATTTATAAGAGATTATGGAATTGATTTTATTCATGTTTAATGATCGGACTTCAACAATAATTACACCTACCGAGTCAACATTAGATTCCTCTGATTTAAAACATGTCCATGCCATTCACTCTACTTAGAATTACTGTTTCCATGACCCTTCAAGCAGAACGATTTACCCTAATCTGACTTTGCAACGCCAATCAAAATATGATTCCGTCATTATATAGCAACCAATGGCATGCCTCGAAGCCATAAAACACACAACTATATGTCAACGAAACATGATGTGATGCGCGCCTGTGTATTTCGGCAAGCTTCAAAAGATACATATCTTTCACGTCGAGGGTTTTATTGCTTCTTTTATTGGTCAACTGCATAACGTAGGAAATAACATAAACGATCTTTTTTATACCCTCTATATTCGACCAAATGCGCATCAACCCTTTATGAGTTAATTCCCTATGTTACTGAGTGTCAGGTCGTTTTGTTATGTACAAGGTTTATTCACATTTTGTCTTAAGTCTATTTTACCAATTTTCACACCATTTCAGACAGAAGTTCCATCTCACCTACACGTGAAAATTGGGTTGTTTTTGACACTAATTGAGTAGAAAATCAATCCAACCTATATTCACTTTTTCTATGGAGGGTTGGTGGGAAAGAAAAATATGTATAAAGTGTATATCCATATGCTTCTAACAAATTAAGCAGATCCAGAATTATCTAAATCTTTTGAAGAAATTTTAATCAATTAAAACTGAAATGAAAATATTTCTTTAAACTGTAGATCTTTTGGCAATTAAATCTGTAGACAACGTGGGAATTGAAACCTGTATGGGATGTAGACTAAATAGGAAGTCCTTATGTAGAAAATTTATTTGCCTATGTTTCATATTTGTTGAACCCGTATGTCTTGATCTGCCGACATGTATGTGTAGTTTGTTCTATTACCCCAATTAGTTATGACTTTAAGGTTCATGCGATGTAATACAGAATTACATTATGTAAAGTGAGGCTTCTTTTAAGCAACGAAAAAAAAACCCAAAAAAAACCTTTGGACCACCCCTGGTCTTTGAAGTAAACTTTTAAACAAGACTTAAGAGTCAGATTCGGCAATAAGGGTTTATTTGGAACATTTCACTTACTTTGTTGACGACTTTTTGCCTTGTAATTATGTTGATAAATAGTTCAAAGATTTGCTAGAAAATATTGTTTCTCTTACTTTGAACTTTAATTAATTGCGTAGAAATCTTTTGATTAAATGTCTCTTATAATTGTTGTTTAACAGAACAGTTTGAGTTTGTTTTGTAATTATATATCATTAAAATGATAATCTACACATTTGTAATCTCTTTTCAATTCAATGGATTGTTGCCAGTTTTCCTTCTTAATTACATTCAAAGGGTCAATTAACAAACTTTGGCTATCACAAGGATTAAGAGTCTTGATGCAAATTAACACCAATCTGCCACGTTTGCACCATATGTTCTAGTCACACCCTTTATTGTTTAGCCGACCGAGAGATAGTGTAATTAACCATCGGCAATCTGAGGTCCTTTAAACATATGAAGGATCTCCACAATCATATGTCCCTCGTTATTTAGTGAGCGTTATTTGAATGTAGTTTCAACAGGTGGAAAATATGGACTTGGACTGTTTTCATAGCCCTTAATATTTGGATACGATATATCATCAAAGGTAGGCTGACAGGGAACCTCATATAACAACTAATTCTCTATTTAAGGTACTTAATTTAAACGACAAATTTCAATTTTAAGAAAAGAGAATATATACTTATTGGAGAAACATAACCTCTGCACATTATTGACAAAAGTGCTGATGTTTGTTCTATCTTATTTAAAATCCGTAAATCGAATTTAATGCAAATTTGTAATAACATTCTAGAAATATGTGTTCCATTCATTCGTTCCTTCCATCAACCAGCCGATTAACACATTTTTGATCTGTCAAAGCATTTAATTCAGACAAAACATATACTTATTTGCCTTTTTTTCACACGGAATTTCATGTTTTAACTGAATTGTGGTGCGCTATTCGGGTCTAATTAAATTCAATTTAATCTAATTTCCTTTTATAACGAGGCTTGGCAACAGCCAACAACAAATCATTATGTATATGTTTTCGTATGTAAATCTTTAATTTTGGTACATGAAGCTTATAAATTTCAAAATCCGATCGATAGCGATCGTTTTCTTTGCCTTTGCCCACATTCTTCTTTCGAAAGTAATACCCGGAAGTGGAGGTATTCCGAATGTGGCCCGATTTTTCAAAGGGAGACAAACCACGTTTCTGAAAAGGCCTATATAACTGGATGAAGTAAACATGGCAGAAAAAACAGCCTCACGACTTATTATAATCTCACTATTTGACTTACCTCAACTTTCTGTACATGTCCGTCCACATAATAAGTCCTCGCCTTCAATTGACGTTTCGAGTCTCTTTTCAGTACAATGTAATTGTATATATCCTTTTCCTCTACAGCAGGAAACAGTTCAATAGTGGACCTCCATGCCTTCAGTGTTGATGGCGGTGGAACACCCTCGCCACATGGGAGGATAAAGCGTTCGGTTGCTCTTCTCTCTCTTTCTCTCTGATCTCTCTCTCCTCCAGCACGCGTTTGTCAGTTATAGAAAGTCTATATGCGCCTTTTATCCTCTCAATCAATTCGCATTTAAGACCTGATACATTCAATTTCCGGTTCGCTAGGTATCTCTTCAAATCGACGACCTTAAATGCTGTCAACTCATTGTTATTCATAAACGCCCCAGTGATCTCATCGTCTACTTCGGCTATCTTGCAAAATGTATTCCCCGGAAGTAGGAAATGAAGTAGCCTCCCTTAGAAATCAGGGGAAGTAACCGAGTTATCGGAAAGGACAATAAATTGAGACTATTATGTAAACTGATAGTTCTTAATATTTCGTTTTTTAGAGTTTTTAATTTTTTCGATTTTCAAAATAACTTGAAGCCCGTGTTTAATTGCGTAAAGCCAGGTACGCACGCCCTTGCCCTTTTCATGCCATGTGCCTCAAAGATGGGATGGCGGAATTACTAACTAAACCGAACTGAATTTATAATATTTTAATTCAAATTGGCACTATTTTGTTCAGCAAGGATTCATTCAACGCCTTCAACTTCGATCCCTTTTGCCTAGGTGTCAATCTTTCTTTTTCGTTTGTTGAAGACAACCTTTCAATTAATGAGTCAGCATATTATTTACCCTGTTTAACATCCTTACACACGAGATCCTCATGCACGAGTTACGGAATTCCTAAGATGATTCGCCTTCAATTCTTTAAATATCACACTAAATAGCATTAAACTCACGCTTTACTTCTTCTTTTACTGCGTTGATTGAAGCTTTCAACGATTTAATGTCCGTCTCACCTTTTTTTCTTAAATCCCGTTCGCCTTGCTTCAGCGTTAAATAGTCTGATTGGTACTGTGCTAATTGATTTTGAAGCTGCATAATTTCATGTAATCATGTCGACATATTTGAGTCCTGGCAGACAGATTTCAATGATTTTGATAAGCCAAGAATCTTATTTACATTGTAGAAGAGTTTTTCTTTCTTTTAAAAGCATAATAGCGCTCAGAAAAACTGCAAAACTGGGTAAAATGAGTTATCAGTTATGATAGAATATGTTGAAACATAGCGAAAAATCACAGGATCATGACAAAATAACAACATTAACATTCAAAATGGAGAATTTCGTGCGTTTTATTGGTACCTAACGTTTCTCGGCTGACCTAGTTTTATCGCTAATTGTAAACAAACTTTATGGTATTCACTCTTTCCAAAGCACCATGTGGACGTGTTACTGTCTCAATTCTTCTGTAAAAGGGAATTTTAAGTACTTTCAAGTTAATTTACTATTATTCGAGAACTTTAACAATTTAAGTGGAAATGGGCGCAAGTATGGCTTTAAGATATTACAGCAGGTTTTGACAGTAATTCTAATAACTTCATCATTTCCTAAGACAATTTGATCTTACTTTCTATAGGCCATTGCTCAAAATCTGGTAATGTCTCTTTGCATTTATATATAAGTTCTTACCTGATTGACTCCTATAACTGGCGAGCAAAGAGAACATTACTCTCACTCTCAATACAATTATTACAGTTAAAACATAACGTTTCATCAGTTGGTATATAGAGAATAATCAACTCCTTTCGATTGATATCAAAAATATGTCACGAGAATGGGTTGTTATCAGGTTGAAAAAACGAGTTCGAAGAACGAGTTTTTTCTACCTGATAACAACCCATTCAAGTGACATATTTTTGATATCAATCGAAAGGAGTTGATTATTCTATTTATTATATTCCACTACATAAAATATATTTGCCAAATTATCTCCATAAACTCTAAATGAAAAATAAAATGGGAGGAGCGAAGCAGTTAACCGCGTCCATGACGTCATTTACGCGTATGGATACATTCATTATACACAATCTTTAGTGCCGTGTGCAAAAGCGCGGCCAAGACTTAAATGTGAAAATGGAGTGGAGGAAATGTGGATATTTTTGCTTATTTCGGAAGGATTATGGGATTATTAGACATCGGATTGTATTACATTGCAGGAATACGGATTGCTTGAGGATATATTACAATAGGTATCTTAATCGACACATCGTCTGTACTGGAGATCATGTTAATCAAAGACGGCAAGGCTGGAATATTCGCGAAAACGGATTACATTCACTTATGTTTTTTAAAGGAACGCATTGCTACAGCTGAAATTCTATCATTCATAAGGAAAGGTGATGGTGTAGTTGATCATCGTTATCTACATCCTTTTTGTTGAGCTCTGGAGCGAATTTCATTTGTAAGAACTTGTCTTGCAAGACAGCTAAGGCAGCGACGAAACAGAGGAAGATTAACTTGTGAAATAAACTTTAGTAAACCTATTCTTAGGACAAACAACAAACGGCTTTCTTTTTTAATCATGAGTGTTTGGAGGAACACACACGGAAGGATACATGCACATGTGACGCCTGACAGGCGCTTCATAATGAATATACACAAACGGAGATAGCACATTGTGAAAAAAGCAAGACAACTCTAAAAGGTGTGATGGACCGACAGACAGACTGAAAAATTATAGCCAATTAACTGTCTGTCATGCTATGCAAACGACACTGAAAGACAATCAACATGGTTTTTTTTGTTTTTTTAATTTCATAACTTCAGTTCAATGAAAGTAATTTAATTTTTCCCTTTTTTTGAAGGATGAACCATAAACAAAACCATAAATATTAAATTGAAAATTGTAATTTCTTCACAGAATTAGTCACTGTCAGAGTCAATTGGTCGCAGCCTTTTATATTTTCTCTTTGGGCTTTCCTGGTTGATGTGGTTTCCTGCGCCATAGAAAGTGAATGTCCCTCCATGTATAATCGTTGTGCCTTGGAACATGGAATCCACATCCATCTTGCTGGTTGAGGATGTTTTGGCCGCTTGACTGTAGTTTAGAACATTTGGAGAATTTGGAGATGTTACAGTCGCTACTGGTTGGAGACATACGGACGTTGGTGGACAAGGAGCTGCTGGTACTGCTGGGAGACATATTGAAGTCGATGGATGAGGAGCCGTCAATGCCATGGCTATTTGCTTTTGTTGTTGATTGTTCATTCGAGAATAATTATTGATACTTCCGATATTTCGATGTCCACTTATCTGAATGGTTTGATTTGGGGGGAGACCAATGTCATTGCATTTTTGCAGTAAATGTTTTCTCACACTATGATTGGTTATTCTTTTCCCTGTTATATCTGAACAGTTCTCTTTCATCATTTTAACAAGTCCATAGATGTGATTTATTCCCATGGCACAGTTTTTGTACATGTATGAGCCTGGTTTTCTCGTAAATCCATGATTGATGGAAAGAAAGAAGGGACTTTCTGGCTCACAAGTTGGCCGCGCATCTCTGTATTTTTTGTAAGCCAGTACAGGACAGCGGTTCGGGTTTTCTTTGTTGTTGTATGCTTTCGGCTTAAATTTTCGCTGGTTTTTCGGATCACATCCTGTGCGAGTTTTTGTTTGCCTTTCTCGTGTGTGTTGGAGAAATTCGTCTCCGTCTTCGTCAGTCATGAGTTCTATATCCCCCCATTTCAGTTGATGTTGCTCCTTCCCCCCTCTCATTCCCATTACCAATGAAAAAGTAAGATGTAGAAGATTTATTAGCTGAACTGGAGTGTCCACACCTAGTTGTTTGCAATCAAATAGTTTATCGATGTCACTATCTGTCAGTTCGTCTGACTCTCGAGGTTTATTCCCCATTCCCAATGATTTCAGGTAAGCCATTTTGGCCTTGATTGCATTATTGGAGTGAGGGAACATTCCGTTTTTGTTGACTGATTGTGTGTAACCCTTCTGTCGTAGGAAACGCTCCAAACTGGACATAAAACCTCTTATGGTTGAAGGTTCATATTCCGATCCGTCGGACTTTTTTACAATTGTCAAAAAGTTACCAAAATAGGTATCAATCTCGCTTGGCATCATAAGGGTTATTTCCCTTTTATCTCCCTGTTCATTTATAAATTGTCTAAACAAATTCATATCATAGATGGTTTTCCTCTTTGTGTTCCCGTTCTCTTGATTTGCAATGAAATTAGCAATAGCTTCCGGGTCTATCATTTCAAACCTATTTTCTCTTTCTTTCATTCTTTCATTGGGAGCTGGACATCCAACATGTGGTAATTCATCAAACTCTGACTCTTGAAGAATCTTATCTATCTCTAGTTCAGACAGAGAACTCAAAAAGTCGGCCATCTTGAAATTCCAGGAATTGCAGACGACAAAATCATTTGGAATTTCTCTGTTTTTTCTTTCAGAAAAAATCAATGGAAAGGATGGAAAGGACCCAAAAGGAGAAAGATTTGAAGGCAATTTGAAATATTCTGTTAGTATTTGTTGCATTGTATATTGTACTTTTTGCACCAATGATTAACAGAAATGTAGCTTTTGCCTATTTCAACTTTAATAAAGAAACTCGGGATTACAAAGGAAAAATATGGAATTTCAAAGAATACACATCTTGAATAAAATTATGAAATGATGGATCTTTTCTACTAGTTGGATCATTATGGATGGAAATTACGTCATGGTTTCGATTGGAAAAGATGAGGAGATTCTTTAAAAGGATTGTTTGTGTTTTAATTGTGTCTGGTGCTAAACTGGAGGACAGCTATTAATATCATGTTTGGATTAATGTCACTGGAACTACCCATGATCAGCTCATAAAGGTAAGTTGATATTCAGTTTCTATTCGGTATACTTCTTTCCTATTTAATGATAAAGTAGTTGAATGAAAAACATTATCAAAACAATTCAGTTGAAAACCAACACAATATTATAATGATGTTGGGCTTTGCCCTTGCTAAGCAAGGAAATGGTTAAAAAGAAAGTAGTTCCGTCAAAACTCATATCATCACTAGTGATGATATGACTTTTTGATATCATCACTAGTGAAGATATTCACTGTGACAAAATTGAAAATTAATACACTGAGAAATCCCAGTATTTCACTGATAGGAATATAATAAATTCTCATATCTCCTAGTTTCTAGTCTAAGTGGTGCAACACCATATCTAAATTTTTCTAACGCACTGCGATAATGTAATGACGGCGTTAGTGTAAGTATCCTTCTGTTCCAAATTCAGTTTTTAAATAAGCGGCATGTTCGTAATTTATTACTTCCTGCACCTCCAATTGCTTCATTTCTATGTAGGCTCTGTTGCCAAACTGCAGTCTCTATATCATAGAACCTCTGCTCTACTCGCCTTACATACTGAAATGTGTTAAAGATACTTTCTCAGAAATGTGGGTATTTGGAGTAACAAACGTCAAAAAATTGGTATTGACAATCCTTGTCACTAAACCAAAGACCGTTTTCCATTTCTGTACTAATAAGTAGCTCAAACCCGTGCTCGCATTAATTAACGTGAAGTGAGCCGTCGCGTTTGTCTGATCTTATTTGGGAAAGCCGGTTTATACCGGTAAATCAATTGAGGAATTCTTCTTCCTGTGCTTTACTTCTGTTACGTGACAACTAAGGGTGCGTTCCATTCGGCTGTCCGTTACTGTACCAACTGTGCTGTCCAAGCCAAGCCGAATGGAATGCCTCGGCACAGAACAAAAATGGCTGCTTTTGGAAAAAGTAAGACCGCCGTTCTTTGCGCAGCGGCCCTAGAGCTATTTGATGATGAAGAAGAGAAAAATAATAATCCAGATAGAATTGTTACAGCATGTGTACTTGGGATTGCAGCAACACTGTAAGGAAATCTTGATTATTATCGTAAAATAAACAAAGTTACGTTTAAAATAGCGAACTCGTAACCAAGTCAATTCGTACCCGGAAGCAAAATGCATCACGTCAACCTTATAAAATCACAGTAGAATTCTTTAGAGACCAGTAATGTTAAGTTTCTCATTAACCTTTTCAGTTAATGACATTAATGTCAAACCCTTTTTCAGGGACGTAAACATGTAAACTCACTCTAGATGTTAACCCATCCCGAAGAGAGAGGCAACGTAGATATGAAAGTGTCTTGCCTAAGGACACTACCTGACGCCAGCGGGAGGCGAACTCGAGGCCTTTAGATCCCAAGGCAAGCACGCTACCACTGCGCTACGGACGCTAGTTATTTACATGATTTAGTCAAAATTAATCATTATAAAGTAATTAATTATTTTTTGTCATTTCAGACCAAGAGATGAAAAGGCTAAGATTATGGGATATGTAGAGTCAGTCGTTCCTTTGTACGAGGATGAAACATTTAGGCGGATGTTTAGAATGTCAAAACCAACATTTACTCGTCTCTGTTCCCATTTGAAAGATCTCCCAAATTTCTCATATGACCATTCAGGCGGCAAAGAGCATGTAACTGTGGAGAAACAAATTCTCATGACTTTGTGGTATTTCGGTAGCTCAGATACTATTGAAAGAATGGCTGATCGGTTTGGAGTTTCATCATCAACAGTAATTCGATGTAGAGACAGAGTTGTAAATGCTATAAGTGAGAACTTGAAGCAAACATTTATTTCATGGCCAGATCAACAGACTCTGGAAGAACAAGCTAATCTGTTCAGTCAGCGCAATGGATTTCCGGGTATTGTTGGAGCTCTAGATGGATCTCATATTGAAATAAAGAAACCCACTGCTCATTCCAAGTCTTATATCAATAGGAAAGGATTTGCCTCTCTGCAGCTTCAAGCAGTGTGTAATTATAGCATGTTATTCACGCATGTGTTTCTAGGTTATCCTGGAAGTTGCCATGATGCTAGAATACTTAGAAACTCTGATTTGTGGAGAAATGGCTTGAATATGTGCAGGAATGTCTATCATGTTATCGCTGATGCTGCGTATCCAATTTGTAGATGGCTTCTTACACCATTTCGTGACAATGGCCACCTCACACAGAATCAAAAGCAATACAACCAGTATCTGTCTAGCAACAGGGTGGTAATCGAAAGGTCATTTGCTTTGCTGAAGGGCAGATTCAGGCGTCTTAAATACCTTGATACAAATAAAGTGGAGACCGCTGTGGAGATATCATGGCCTGCTGCATTGTACACAACATATGCTTACTAAGTCACGATGAAGTTGGTGATTTTCTGGAGCAAGTGCTGCAGGATCATGTTAACATTCAAAATCCTAATAAAATTCAGGACATAGAAGCTGAGGGAGCTTTGAAAAGGAATATCATTATGGGGCAGCTTGTTTAAATATTATACAACTGTATGAATAAAAATGAGAAAAGTTGTATGTATTACAGATCTTTATTTGTCATTCCATGACAGTTATTTAGTATATCCCTCCTACTCTAAAAAAGTAGAACATAATAAAACAAGTGGGTCATGATCACATACATGTAAAAACAAAAATAATTTACTCAATACCATTATCGCTATGTACATTCCTTGGTGTACATGTACTGACTGACTATTCTTGTCGAACACAGATCTTAACCATGTATATTTTATGTTAGTCTTTGATGTACATGTACCGACCAACACAGATCTGAACCTTGCACATTGTATGTTATTCTTTGATGTACATGACTACTGATCTAACATTCTAGTTCAACACAGATCTGAACCCGACCTAGTTACAATATACATCTCAGCATTTGCTATTTATTTGCACTAAGCCTCTTTAGGTTTTCCTCCTATTAACATTAAACAAGAGGGCCATGATGGCCCTGTATCGCTCACCTGAGTATCACTGCCCTGTTAGAAATAAGTGCCTTCTAATGTGTTTACAAGCTTTTCCACTGTTTTGACCTTGTAGCAGGTTCAAAAGCTATTTATAGATTTGACCTAGTGACCTATTTTTCTTATCCTACATGACCTTGATCCAAATCTAACCTAGAATTCATTGAGAGAAACACTCTGACAAAGATCTGTGAATTTTGGATATAAAATGCGTCCTCTTATGTGTTCACAAGCTTTTTCTATGATTTGACCTAGTGACCTACTATTTGACCCCACACGACCCAGATTTGAACTTGATTTAGAATTCATCAAGGCAATCATTCTGACAAAAAATGTGAAGATTGGGCCAAAAATGTGACCTCTAGTGTGTTCACAAGCTATTTCTATGATTTGACCTAGTGACCTTCTTTTTGAACCCACATAACCCTTATTCGAATTTGACCTAGAATTCATCAAGGCAAACATTCTGACAAATAAATGTGAAAATTGGGCCAAAAATGTGGCCTCTAGTGCATTCACAAGCTATTTCTATGATGATCTATTTTTAGCTCCCATGACCTTATTATGCAACTGACCGGAACCACTTATATAACTTTTGAAGAAGACCACCTAAGGATCACCTCTGCAAAGTTTGATCAAATTCCACTAAATGGTTTAGGAGGAGATGTTGTTGAAATGTTCGCATTTGAAAACTTATTTTTAGCCCCCGTGAAATAATTATACAGCCAACCGGAACGATTTATATAATTTTTGTAGAGGACCACCCAAGGATCATTCCTGTGAAGTTTCATCAAAATTGGCCGAGTGGTTTAGGAGGAGATGTCGTTTAAAGAAATTGTGGACGGACGACGCCGGACAAAGACCGATCACAAAAGCTCACCCCGAGCACTGCGTGCTCCGGTGAGCTAAAAAGTGGTTTGTCAAAAACAAAAATGGCTTTTCAAAACAATTCACTGCTTGTGATGAAGAAAGCAACAAAATGCATCAATGTTACTTTCACAACATTTTAACAGCCAAACAAAACTTACTGGAAAAGGAATAAGGTAAAATATCCAGCTTTCACAAAGTTTCATAGGCAACATACAAAGCTAGTGGCTGCCAAATAAATTCTCAACTCTTGTGGAAAAATAAATGCCATGTTTATGAACATATAAAAGGAAAAAACACAAGAACAAAAAAGAAACAAAGTTTCATGGGCTGGGAAAAACACTTTGTCATTCTCAAAGCTTTCAACAAGCTAATGGGCTAGCAGTAGCAACAAACCTACTTCAGTAAATAAGCACTTCTTGGTTTACTGAGGCAGTCTGGCTTAACTGCATCTAGGACCTGATGTCCAAAGAATACATTAGGTGCAAATTTCTCAATTACTGCACTGAGTTGGTTATCGTACCCACAAACTAATGGCAGTGATATTGACTTCAGTGAGGGTATGTTTTCTAAAACATACTCGAGACATGCTGGTGTTATGCTCTGAATACTAGATTCAACTATCAAGCATGTAATATTCATGAACTGTATTTCACAACACAAGTGCATCATGTCAGTATAGGTAAACTGCTGGCCTACCAGTCGTAGTGTTTTCAAAGAAGAAAGTTTCTCAATGTTTTCTAGCAATTCAGATGCAGTCAAACTACGAGATTCAAATAAGACTTTAAGATCTTGCAACTTCTTAAGCTCAGTAAAAGAATGTGAAGGGAAATCACCTTCCTTAATGGTAGCACAGGTAATATTGTGGAGAACAACTTGTTCAAATGATTTACAAACAAATCTTAGACTTTTCCACCAATCCTTTTGTGGTATGAAGTTAAATATTTCCTCAATAATTGTAACTGGCAAGTCGAGAAATCCATGATTCCCTGAAAATAAAAGAACAAATCATTCATATTTAGCTCAACTATTCGAAGAATGGAATAACATTTCTGCCTTTGGCTTTAAGTGTAATGGACTTTCAAAATATTTGAGTTTGCGAAACTTCAACATTTCCATTATTCATTTTCTATATAAGAATAAGCTGATTCCATCAGGGGCCATAATTCTGTCAAAATGCCTATTAGTGTTACCTGCCCATGCCTAAAGATTAGGGTCATGGTAGTGTACAAGTGTGCAAGGTATCAAAGCTGTATGTTGATGGACATTGAAAATATTTCAGTTTCAAGGGCCATAAATTTGTCAAAATGCCTGATAGTACTGCCTACTCATGTCTAGAGAGAGGTGGGATGTTGGGAAGAAAGGTTTACGTTGATGGACTTTGACTCCTAAATGTTTCGTTTTCTCAATAATGTACTAACCAATTCAATACAGCATTTATTTTCATATCTTAGTCTTTTTTTTGGGATATGGCTTCTATCAGTTTTGACATTAAAGTCATTTTTTCTTCGTGCATCTTTTCACGTCTTTCCAATTCTTTCTTCTGTTGTTCATCCTGGCTTGCCATATATGTTTTCAGAACAGAAACTAGTTCACCTGATGCTGAATTCCTTTTACGTTTTGGCTGTGATTCCACTGATTCACCCCCCATGACAGGGCGGGGGGTTAGAAATTGTCCTGCCACTGCGCTGCTGAGTGGTAGAACCCCACCAAGGGCCTGCCCGTTTGCCATGGGCTGCGACTCGAGTCGCCTGATGCAGGGATCCTGGTGGTTGAGAGAATCCAGGGTTAGGCTAGTTAATACCCTGTTTTTTCAATACACCACTTTGGCCTGAATTTGGGCTAAACGAGAGGTCAGGAAGGCCCGACCTGATCAATAGGCTGGTCATGCCTTGTCATGGGCAACTTAATATTTTTTCATCAATCTTCTACCAATACGACATATTTTCAAATTTATTTAAAACTTCTTTACCTTTTGTACCCCGTGACGGTGGCCCATGGGTCAATCAGATGAAAGATTAGGTGTTTGATTGACATTCTGTACCATCCCAAATTTATGTCGCTTGCTTGGAATGGCATCTTTTGGGACACATTTGTCCAGTCTAGCCCTTTCACCCTGAGTATACCATCCTTGTAACCCTGACTTGATCTGCGATAGGTTTCCCCAGATTAAGTCCCCTTGTTGGGGTCCATGGTGGGCGAGGACCAAGGATGGTGAACTTTTTCAATTAATATGGAATCCCATAAAAAAGCTGCCAAGCGTACCCTTTCTGACAGTGATTCAAAGGCAGAATCTTCTCCGTCACCACTAAATTTTCCACGATTTATTGTGGTTGAAGCAGAAGATTCAGTCAAACCAATTACTCACATATCACCATTTGTTATCGAGAAAACAATCAAAAGTATTCTCGGTACACCAAAATCAGTCAAAAACTCAAAAATAACTCTATCCTCATTGAATGCTTCACAAAACAACAAACCATCAACATACTCAATCATAAAACACTATTCAAACAAGCAGTTAAAGTATACCCACATCCATCACTCAACTCATGTAAGGGAGTCATCCGTTGCAAGGACCTCCATTACTGCTCCTCCCTTGACGACATCAAGGACAACTTGAAGTCACAGTCTGTTACAGATATCAGACGCATCAGTGTCAAAAGAGATGGAGTGTTGAAAAACACTAACACATACATAATCACTTTCTCATGTCCCACAGTTCCTTTAAAAAAAAAAATTGCCCCATTTGGTATTCGCATGGAGCCCATTATGGATAATCTTGGGGTAGACACTGATTCCATAGCCCAGTACAAGTTGTCTGACATACCTCCATGGACACTGGACACAGCAAACTTTTCATTTGATCTTACCTCTGATAAGAAATCAGAAACAGATAGAGCTATCTTTCACAGTAAATATAGAGAGATAAAAGAACAATATTCTTCCTACAAACCTATATACACTGATGGATCCAAGGACGGTGATTTGGTTGCAGCTGCAGCTGTATATGGAGAAAGGGTTAAGAAATGCCGCCTTCCAGACAAGTCTTCTATCTTCTCTGCAGAGATAAGGGCTATTGATCTAGCCCTTAACCTGGTGGAAAATGCAAATTCCACCCGATTTATTATATTTTCTGATTCTCTATCAGTACTGCAAGCCTTATCAAATCAAAAGTTGGAGAACCCTTTGGTATGCCAAATTATTCAAAGGATCTCTCATATTTTGTCTTCAAACAGACTTGTGTTCTGTTGGCTTCCAAGCCACACTGGTATCATGGGTAATGAACATGCGGATAGATCCGCTAAATCAGCTCTTAACCTTCCCATTTCAGATTTTAAAGTACCATACACCGACTTTAAACCTTCTATTTTAACTTACATCACATCCATCTGGCAATCAAAATGGAATGATGATGTTTTTAATAAATTGCATTCAATTAAGCCTACCCTCGGAGAATGGTACCCTTGTTACAGGTCCGTACGAAGAAAGGAAGTTACAATTGCACGAATCCGAATTGGTCATTCATACATTACACACTCCTGGCTCTTGGCTAAGGAAGATGCACCTGAATGCATTCCATGCAATGCACAATTTACCATCAAACATATATTGCTAGATTGCATTGATTTTCAAAGAATTCGTGCAAAATATTTCAATGTCAACACTATTTTTGAGCTTTTTGAGACTGTCAGGATTGAATTAATTCGTTCCTTTCTCAAAGAGGTTGGGATTTACAATAAATTGTGATTCCTTACACATTCTAAATATATATACATTTATCAATATCATTTTTCATCACACACTATTTATTTCATATCACACATTCATTACAAACAATCTATCAACAATCATTAATTTTTACAAATCTTATATCTACTTTTGTTCATTAATTACAAATTCTTATTTATTTTTTCTTTAAACAAATACATTTTAACCTGTTAATATTTTTAATATCCATTCATCCACATCATCATAATGCGCGCTAAATGACCTTAGCTGTCGATGCGCCTTAAAACACCATTCATTCATTCATTCATTCCCACAGTTCCACCTACTCTTAAAATTGGATTTGAATCCTTTAAAGTAGACACATACATTCCTAACCCTCTTCGTTGTTTCAAATGTCAACGATTTGGTCACCACACCACAAAATGCACCAATACACCAGTCTGTGCTGAATGCGCATTTGTAGGCGCAGATCACAACACTGAACACTGCACCGCACCTGCATGCTGTTTCAACTGCAAGTCTGGTCACGTTGCCTATGCGAAGGAGTGTCAAACTTGGAAAGATGAGAAGGATATCCTGACCATCAAGTACAAGGAAGGCATTTCCTTTGCAGAAGCACGCAAACTTGTCTTGCAACAAAAGCAAGACAAGGAAAGACTTGTCAGTGGAACAACTACTCAGCAGTAGCCTCCCCGAAGCAAGACTGCCATACCTGCGATCTTCTCCTCAAACTTCTTTTGGGGAAGTTTCCAGAAATGGCGGGGGAGCTGAAGGGCAAGGTCCCAGCACCACTTCTATCATCATACATAGCAAAACAACCACCTCCTACACCAAAACCTGCAACTGCACCCAAACCATCTACTTCTGCACCCAAACCTCAATCAGCACCAAAACCTTCTACTGCCACACCAAAACCTGCAACTACACCAAAAGATACTTCTGCACCAACACCTGCATCAACAACTAAAGCTAAACAACCTGCCTCTGAATGAAAGTCTAAACAACAACAAAAATCTATTTCTTCTTCCAATGGTCCATCTTCTGGATCAAAGGCAAACCCTTCTCTTTCTAAGAAAGAAAGGAAAAACCTTCTCAAACATAAATCTCATTGTTCAAATGATGAACACTCAGGTGCTGCGACAAGTTCTGTCGCAAGAACCCCCATTGCAACTTCTAACAATTTTGAAGTCCTTGATGCAATGGACACTGAAGAGGTCCTTGAAGGCGACTCTTCAGATGTCGAGCAGTCCATATGGGGTGGTTCTTTGGATGATTGGGGTAAAAAACCAAATACCAAGGACCCCAAGTCACCTGCTTCTTAACTTTTTAATCTGCTGCAATGAATTATAGAATGCTTTTTTATACTTTTTTAATTTTACTTTTTAGCGCAATGGCTAATCCAATTATCCAATGGAACTGTCGAGGTCTGAAGGCCAACTTTGATGAGTTGTCACTTCTGATTGATAATCACAAACCTGCTGCACTTTGTCTTCAAGAGACATTCTTGAGGGAGGATGACACTATCTCCCTCAAATTTCATTCTATCTATAACAAGATTTACACTGAAGGCAATAAAGCCCAAGGTGGAGTATCTGTCATTGTTAATAACAGTGTTCCTCACAGGCACATACAGCTTGATACTTCCCTTCAAGCTGTAGCTGTGAGATTATCTTTACATAACACTATTACCCTGTGCTCTTTGTATCTTCCACCAAATAAACCTATACACCAAGGTAGTCTTGATGATTTGATATCTCAACTACCTCAACCATTTGTACTTGTTGGTGATTTTAATGCACATAACACCATATAGGGTTGTACAGATACGAACCGCCGTGGTGATCAAATAGAGAATTTTATGTCTGTAAATTCTCTTTCGTTCCTGAACGATCCAAGTGCAAAAACATATTTGCATCCAGCTTCAGGATCATATTCTTCTATTGACCTCTCTTTTTGCAGTCCAGTACTTCTCCCAGATTTTTCATGGAGATGTTTAGAAGACACTTGTGGAAGTGATCACTTCCCTATTATTTTAAATGAAAACAAACCTTCAGTGCTTGATCGTCCTCAAAAATGGAAGTTGTCCAAAGCAAACTGGAGTAAATTCCAGATGCTTTGTGAACAGAATATTGTTCACCATGCATTTGAGGACTGTAAGGACCCTTCCTTCCTTTTTTCTTCTTTATTGTTTGATGCAGCCAAACAGTCTATACCTCAGACCTCGACAAATCCCAAACGTCCAGATAAACCTTGGTTCACTTCTGATTGTAAGGAAGCCGTTAGGGAACGAAAGAACTCTCTCAGGAAATTTAATCTGAGACCAACACAAGGAAACCTTAACGACTTTCGTATCCGCCGTGCAAAGGCAAGATGCACAATTAAAACAAGTAAGCGCAAGTCCTGGAGAGATTATGTCTCTAGACTTAATAGTCGCACTTCAACCAAAAAGACTTGGGACATGATTCGTAAAATGAATGGCAAAGGTCCATCTCATATTAGTCACCAATCTGAGCACATCGGGTTTATCCAATAGAAAACACCTCTGAAATAATAGGGATGACGCCATATTGTTTCCCGCGAGAATGACGTCACTTTCTTTCGTTTCTAAAAATAGATTTTGACTGTAAAATCCAAAAAGTCGTTAAATTTGATAAGGGAAACAAGTATACATGTCACAACAACAAGTTCGCCATTTGGTATGAGTTACTGATCAAAAGTGATTAAAAAGGATGTCCAACACTTCCATACACATTGAACTACTTAACATGCACGCTTAGAAAAGGTATTCATCGGCGGATGCCGATTTACCCGAAAAATTGTAACCCTACACTTATATCCGAGGTGTATTTCACAGCTCACGGAAATACCCGAAGAGTTCCGATTGATTAGTCACCTGACTTCAAACAACCAAGAAATAGATAACCCTCAGGACATAGCAGATACCTTGGCAGAGACTTTCTCGATGAAGTCCTCTGCTGAGAACTACTCTAAAAAATTTCAGACCTTTAAAACAAGAGCGGAGAAAACAAAGCTCAATTTCACTTCTAAAGATGAAGAGCATTACAACAAACTCTTTACTCTTAAAGAACTTCAATCTGCCTTGAAGAAATCCCATGACACTTCTCCAGGTCAGGACCAAATTCACTATCAATTCCTCAAGCACTTACCACATTCATCCCTTTCTATTTTAATCGATATTTTTAATAATGTTTGGCAGACTGGTGAATTTCCATCCAGCTGGCGAGAGGCTTTGGTCATTCCAATTGCAAAACCAGGAAAGGATGCAAAAGATCCAAACAGCTACCGACCGATTGCCTTGACAAGTTGCATCTGTAAAACTCTTGAACGGATGGTTAACGACAGGCTTGTTTGGTTTCTTGAATCGAACAACCTTATTGTATCTGTTCAAAGTGGCTTCCGCCGACAACGAAGTACGTTAGACCATCTTGTTCGGTTCGAAACGTATCTTCGAGAAGCTTTTATTAAAAAGCAGCATGTAGTATCTGTATTTTTTGACTTGGAAAGTGCATATGATACCACTTGGAAACATGGTATACTTAAAGATTTACACGATTTTGGTCTCAGAGGCCGCCTTCCTATATTCATTGCAGCATTTTTGGATGAACGGCTCTTCCGCGTTCGTGTTGGGAACACCTTGTCAGGTGCTCGTGAGCAGGAAATGGGGGTTCCCCAGGGGTGTATTTTGTCTGTTACACTTTTTAGCATTAAGATAAATAGCATTGTTAAAGCTTTAAACCCTGGAGTGGACTGCTCCCTTTATGTAGACGACTTTGTTATTTGTTTCTGTTCCAGAAACATGAATATTATTGAACGCCAACTACAGCAATGCCTTAATAAATTACAAATATGGTCAGATGAAAATGGGTTCAAGTTCTCCACCCCCCATGGCAGGGCGGGGGGTTAGAAATTGTCCTGCCACTGCGCTGCTGAGTGGTAGAACCCCACCAAGTGCCTGCCTGTTTGCCGTGGGCTGCGACTCGTGTCGCCTGATGCAGGGATCCTGGTGGTTGAGAGAATCCAGGGTTAGGCTAGTTAATACCCTGTTTTTTCAATACACCACTTTGGCCTGAATTTGGGCTAAACGAGAGGTCAGGAAGGCCCGACCTGATCAATCGGCTGGTCATGCCTTGTCATGGGCAACTTGTTTTTTCATCAATCTTCCACCATACAACATATTTTCAAATTTATTCGAAATTTCTTCACCTTTAGTACCCCATGACGGTGGCCCATGGGTCAATCAGATGAAAGATTTGGTGTTTGATTGACATCCTGTATCATCCCAAATTTATGTCGCTTGCTTGGAATGACATCTTTTGGGACACATTTGTCCAGTCTAGCCCTTTCACCCTTAGTATACCATCCTTGTAACCCTGACTTGATCTGCGATGGGTTTCCCCAGATTAAGTCCCCTTGTTGGGCTCCATGGTGGGCGGGGACCAAGGATGGTGAACTTTTTAAACTAATATGGAATCCCATAAAAAAGCTGCCAAGCGTACCCTTTCTGACAGTGATTCAGAGGCAGATTCTTCTCCGTCACCACTAAATTGTCCACGATTTATTGTGGTTGAAGCAGAAGATTCAGTCAAACCAATTACTCACACATCACCATTTGTTATCGAGAAAACAATCAAAAGTATTCTCGGTACACCAAAATCAGTCAAAAAACTCAAAAACAACATGATCCTCATTGAATGCTTTACAAAGCAACAAACCATCAACATACTTAAACATAAAACACTATTCAAACAAGCAGTCAAAGTATACCCACATCCATCACTCAACTCATGTAAGGGAGTCATCCGTTGCAAGGACCTCCATTACTGCTCCTCTCCTGAAGACATCAAGGACAACTTGAAGCCACAGTCGGTTACTGATATCAGACGCATCAGTGTCAAAAGAGATGGAGTGTTGAAAAACACTAACACATACATAATCACTTTCTCATGTCCCACAGTTCCACCTACACTTAAAATTGGATTTGAATCCTTAAAAGTAGACACATACATTCCTAACCCTCTTCGTTGTTTCAAATGTCAACGATTTGGTCACCACACCACAAAATGCACCAACACACCAGTCTGTGCTAGATGCGCATTTGTAGGCGCAGATCACAGCACTGAACACTGCACCGCACCTGCATGCTGTTTCAACTGCAAGTCTGGTCACGTTGCCTATGCGAAGGAGTGTCAAACTTGGAAAGATGAGAAGGATATCCTGACCATCAAGTACAAGGAAGGCGTTTCCTTTGCAGAAGCACGCAAACTTGTCTTGCAACAAAAGCAAGACAAGGAAAGACTTGTCAGTGGGAACAGCTACTCAGCAGTAGCCTCCCCGAAGCAAGACTGCCATACCTGCGATCTTCTTCTCAAACTTCTTTTGGGGAAGTTTCCAGAAATGGCAGAGGAGCTGAAGGGCAAGGTCCCAGCACCACTTTTATCATCATACATAGCAAAACAGCCACCTCCTACACCAAAACCTGCAACTGCACCCAAACCATCTACTTCTGCACCCAAACCTCAATCAGCACCAAAACCTTCTACTGCCACACCAAAACCTGCAACTACACCAAAGGATACTTCTGCACCAACACCTGCATCAACATCTAAAGCTAAACAACCTGCCTCTGAATCAAAGTCTAAACAACAACAAAAATCTATTTCTTCTTCCAATGGTCCATCTTCTGGATCAAAGGCAAACCCTTCTCTTTCTAAGACCCCCCATGGCAGGGCGGGGGGTTAGAAATTGTCCTGCCACTGCGCTGCTGAGTGGTAGAACCCCACCAAGTGCCTGCCCGTTTGCCGTGGGCTGCGACTCGTGTCGCCTGATGCAGGGATCCTGGTGGTTGAGAGAATCCAGGGTTAGGCTAGTTAATACCCTGTTTTTTCAATACACCACTTTGGCCTGAATTTGGGCTAAACGAGAGGTCAGGAAGGCCCGACCTGATCAATCGGCTGGTCATGCCTTGTCATGGGCAACTTGTTTTTTCATCAATCTTCCACCATACAACATATTTTCAAATTTATTTGAAATTTCTTCACCTTTAGTACCCCATGACGGTGGCCCATGGGTCAATCAGATGAAAGATTTGGTGTTTGATTGACATCCTGTATCATCCCAAATTTATGTCGCTTGCTTGGAATGACATCTTTTGGGACACATTTGTCCAGTCTAGCCCTTTCACCCTGAGTATACCATCCTTGTAACCCTGACTTGATCTGCGATGGGTTTCCCCAGATTAAGTCCCCTTGTTGGGCTCCATGGTGGGCGGGGACCAAGGATGGTGAACTTTTTAAACTAATATGGAATCCCATAAAAAAGCTGCCAAGCATACCCTTTCTGACAGTGATTCAGAGGCAGAATCTTCTCCGTCACCACTAAGTTTTCCACGATTTTTTGTGGTTGAAGCAGAAGATTCAGTCAAACCAATTACACACACATCACCATTTGTTATCGAGAAAACAATCAAAAGTATTCTCGGTACACCAAAATCAGTAAAAAACTCAAAAACAACACCATACTCATTGAATGCTTCACAAAGCAACAAACAATCAACATACTCAAACATAAAACACTATTCAAACAAGCAGTCAAAGTATACCCACATCCATCACTCAACTCATGTAAAGGAGTCATCCGTTGCAAGGACCTCCATTACTGCTCCTCTCTTGATGACATCAAGGACAACTTAAAGTCACAGTCTGTTACAGATATCAGACGCATCAGTGTCAAAAGAGATGGAGTGTTGAAAAACACTAATACATACATAATCACTTTCTCATGTCCCACAGTTCCACCTACACTTAAAATTGGATTTGAATCCTTAAAAGTAGACACATACATTCCTAACCCTCTTCGTTGTTTCAAATGTCAACGATTTGGTCACCACACCACAAAATGCACCAACACACCAGTCTGTGCTAGATGCGCATTTGTAGGCGCAGATCACAGCACTGAACACTGCACCACCTGCATGCTGTTTCAACTGCAAGTCCGGTCACGTTGCCTATGCGAAGGAGTGTCAAACTTGGAAAGATGAGAAGGATATCCTGACCATCAAGTACAAGGAAGGCATTTCCTTTGCAGAAGCACGCAAACTTGTCTTGCAACAAAAGCAAGACAAGGAAAGACTTGTCAGTGGGAACAGCTACTCAGCAGTAGCCTCCCCGAAGCAAGACTGCCATACCTGCGATCTTCTCCTCAAACTGCTTTTGGGGAAGTTTCCAGAAATGGCGGAGGAGCTGAAGGGCAAGGTCCCAGCACCACTTCTATCATCATACATAGCAAAACAACCAACTCCTACACCAAAACCTGCAACTGCACCCAAACCATCTACTTCTGCACCCAAACCTCAATCAGCACCAAAACCTTTACTGCCACACCAAAACCTGCAACTACACCAAAAGATACTTCTGCACCAACACCTGCATCAACATCTAAAGCTAAACAACCTGCCTCTGAATCAAAGTCTAAACAACAACAAAAACCTATTTCTTCTTCCAATGGTCCATCTTCTGGATCAAAGGCAAACCCTTCTCTTTCTAAGAAAGAAAGGAAAAACCTTCTCAAACAAAAATCTCTTTGTTCAAATGATGAACAACACTCAGGTGCTGCGACAAGTTCTGTCGCAAGAACCCCTATTGCAACTTCTAACAATTTTGAAGTCCTTGATGCAATGGACACTGAAGAGTGCCTTGAAGGCGACTCTTCAGATGTCGAGCAGTCCATATGGGGGGGTTCTTTGGATGATTGGGGTAAAAAACCAAATACCAAGAACCCCAAGTCACCTGCTTCTTAACTTTTTAATCTGCTGCAATGAATTATAGAATGCTTTTTTATACTTTTTTTAATTTTACTTTTTAGCGCAATGGCTAATCCAATTATCCAATGGAACTGTCGAGGTCTGAAGGCCAACTTTGATGAGTTGTCACTTCTGATTAATAAACACAAACCTGCTGCACTTTGTCTTCAAGAGACATTCTTGAAAGAGGATGACACTATCTCCCTCAAATTTCATTCTATATACAACAAGATTTACACTGAAGGCAATAAAGCCCAAGGTGGAGTATCTGTCATTGTTAATAACAGTGTTCCTCACAGGCACATACAGCTTGATACTTCCCTTCAAGTTGTAGCTGTGAGATTATCTTTACATAACACTATTACCCTGTGCTCTTTGTATCTTCCACCAAATAAACCTATACACCAAGGTAGTCTTGATGATTTGATATCTCAACTACCCCAACCATTTGTACTTGTTGGTGATTTTAATGCACATAACACCATATGGGGTTGTACAGATACGAACCGCCGTGGTGATCAAATAGAGAATTTTATGACTGTAAATTCTCTTTCGTTCCTGAACGATCCAAGTGCAAAAACATATTTGCATCCAGCTTCAGGATCATATTCTTCTATTGACCTTTCTTTTTTGCAGTCCAGTACTTCTCCCTGATTTTTCATGGAGATGTTTAGAAGACACTTGTGGAAGTGATCACTTCCCTATTATTTTAAATGAAAATAAACCTTCAGTCCTTGATCGTCCTCAAAAATGGAAGTTGTCCAAAGCAAACTGGAGTAAATTCCAGATGCTTTGTGAACAGAATATTGTTCACCATGCGTTTGAGGACTGTGAGGACCCTTCCTTCCTTTTTTTCTTCTTTATTGTTTGATGCAGCCAAACAGTCTATACCTCAGACCTCGACAAATCCCAAACGTCCAGATAAACCTTGGTTCATTTCTGAATGTAAGGAAGCCGTTAGGGAACGAAAGGCCTCTCTCAGGAAATTTAACCTGAGACCAACACAAGAAAACCTTAACGACTTTCGTATCCGCCGTGCAAAGGCAAGATGCACAATTAAAACAAGTAAGCGCAAATCCTGGAGAGATTATGTCTCTAGACTTAATAGTCGCACCTCAACAAAAAAGACTTGGGACATGATTCGTAAAATGAATGGCAAAGGTCCATCTCATATTAGTCACCTCACTTCAAACAACCAAGAAATAGATAACCCTCAGGACATAGCAGATACCTTGGCAGAGACTTTCTCGATAAAATCCTCTGCTGAGAACTACTCTACAAAATTTCAGACCTTTCAAACGAGAGCGGAGAAAACAAAGCTCAATTTTACTTCTAAAAATGAAGAGCATTACAACAAACTCTTCACTCCTAAAGAACTTCAATCTGCCTTGAAGAAATCCCATGACACTTCTCCAGGTCAGGACCAAATTCACTATCAATTCCTCAAGCACTTACCACATTCATCCCTTTCTATTTTACTCGATATTTTTAATAATGTTTGGCAGACTGGTGAATTTCCATCCAGCTGGCGAGAGGCTTTGGTCATTCCAATTGCGAAACCAGGAAAGGATGCAAAAGATCCAAACAGCTACCGACCGATTGCCTTGACAAGTTGCATCTGTAAAACTCTTGAACGGATGGTTAACGATAGGCTTGTTTGGTTTCTTGAATCGAACAACCTTATTGTATCTGTTCAAAGTGGCTTCCGCTGACAACGAAGTACGTTAGACCATCTTGTTCGGTTCGAAACGTATCTTCGAGAAGCTTTTATTAAAAAGCAGCATGTAGTATCGGTATTTTTTGACTTGGAAAGTGCATATGATACCACTTGGAAACATGGTATACTTAAAGATTTACACGATTTTGGCCTCAGAGGCCGCCTTCCTATATTCATTGCAGCATTCCTGGATGAACGGCTCTTCCGCGTTCGTGTTGGGAACACCTTGTCAGGTGCTCGCGAGCAGGAAATGGGGTTCCCCAGGGGTGTATTTTGTCTGTTACACTTTTTAGCATTAAGATAAATAGCATTGTTAAAGCTATAAACCCTGGAGTGGACTGCTCCCTTTATGTAGACGACTTTGTTATTTGTTTCTGTTTCAGAAACATGGATATTATTGAACGCCAACTACAGCAGTGCCTTAATAAATTGCAAATATGGTCAGATGAAAATGGGTTCAAGTTTTCCAAAACGAAAACCAAATGTATGCATTTTTGCAATCTTCGTAGATTGCATCCAGACCCCGATCTGACTCTAGGCAATACTAAACTAGAAGTTGTGCCAGAGTTCAAATTTCTTGGAGTCATTTTTGACAAAAAGCTTTCTTTCTTACCTCATATTAAATCTCTTAAAAAGAAATGCCAAAAAGCAATGAACATTCTTAGAGTTGTTGCACACTCAGATTGGGGAGCCGATAAGAAGGTCCTGCTAAGGCTATATCGATCCCTTATTCGTTCAAAACTTGACTATGGTTCTATAGTGTATGGATCAGCCCGTAAATCCTTTCTCCAGCTGCTAGATCCAATACAAAACCAATGTTTAAGGCTTGCCCTAGGCGCCTTTAGAACATCTCCTGTTAACAGCCTCTATGCAGAGGCTAATGAACCTTCTCTATATTACAGAAGGAAAAAACTATCTCTTCAATACTTTTTAAAATTGAAATCCAATCCTTTTAACCCTACTCATCGAGTAGTTTTTAACCCCCAATACAAACGCCTTTTTCAACAGAAACCAAATGCTATTGCCCCATTTGGTATTCGCATGGAGCCCATTATAGATAATCTTGGGGTAGACACTGATTCCATAGCCCAGTACAAGTTATCTGACATACCTCCATGGACACTGGACACAGCAAACTTTTTATTTGATCTTACCTCTGATAAGAAATCAGAAACAGATAGAGCTATCTTTCACAGTAAATATAGAGAGATAAAAGAACAATATTCTTCCTACAAACCTATATACACTGATGGATCCAAGGACGGTGATTTGGTTGCAGCTGCAGCTGTATATGGAGAAAGGGTTAAGAAATGCCGCCTTCCAGACAAGTCTTCTATCTTCTCTGCAGAGATAAGGGCTATTGATCTAGCCCTTAACCTGGTGGAAAATGCAAATTCCACCCGATTTATTATATTTTCTGATTCTCTATCAGTACTGCAAGCCTTATCAAATCAAAAGTTGGAGAACCCTTTGGTATGCCAAATTATTCAAAGGATCTCTCATATTTTGTCTTCAAACAGACTTGTGTTCTGTTGGCTTCCAAGCCACACTGGTATCATGGGTAATGAACATGCGGATAGATCCGCTAAATCAGCTCTTAACCTTCCCATTTCAGATTTTAAAGTACCATACACCGACTTTAAACCTTCTATTTTAACTTACATCACATCCATCTGGCAATCAAAATGGAATGATGATGTTTTTAATAAATTGCATTCAATTAAGCCTACCCTCGGAGAATGGTACCCTTCTTACAGGTCCGTACGAAGAGAGGAAGTTACAATTGCACGAATCCGAATTGGTCATTCATACATTACACACTCCTGGCTCTTGGCTAAGGAAGATGCACCTGAATGCATTCCATGCAATGCACCCTTTACCATCAAACATATATTGCTAGATTGCATTGATTTTCAAAGAATTCGTGCAAAATATTTCAATGTCAACACTATTTTTGAGCTTTTTGAGACTGTCAGGATTGAATTAATTCTTTCCTTTCTCAAAGAGGTTGGGATTTACAATAAATTGTGATTCCTTACACATTCTAAATGTATATACATTTATCAATATCATTTTTTCATCACACACTATTTATTTCATATCACACATTCATTACAAACAATCTATCAACAATCATTAATTTTTTACAAATCTTATATCTACTTTTGTTCATTAATTACAAATTCTTATTCATTTTTTTCGTTAAACAAATACATTTTAACCTGTTAATATTTTTAATATCCATTCATCCACATCACCATAATGCGCGCTAAATGACCTTAGCTGTCGATGCGCCTTAAAACACCATTCATTCATTCATAGCTTGTGATAAATTGCAGAAACTCGTTGTCTGACAGTTTATGGGATGTCAGGCCTTCAATAAAAAATCTTAAATATCTTTTATGTTACTTAAAAGGTCAGACACTTCCTGCTATTTCAGACATGAAATGATAAGCGGCAAATCTCACACTTTCAATGCGCCGCAATTAAATTTTGCTAAAGAATAAATTGTTAAGATATAACCAATCAAGACCAAACTTTCACAGGATGTTTGGGTTGATAAGGTGTAAGGACATATTTATCTATCAATGTGACTTACGTCTGATACTTTTTCGTTATGATATTCAAAGAAGTGAACATGTTGTCTTTTCTCTAAGAATAGTTTGACACTTCAATAAGTATATGATAATCAGTATTCACCAAACCGGTATTAACGCTATGTTTTCAACAAAAATGTTTTAACATCTAATTTTGTCAAATGACATTTAAATTTCAAAATCGCAAAAAATAAATTCAGATATGTTTATTCAAGGTTGTAAGTAAAATAAACTATGACGATTGTCTTGTTTTGGCTGTTAATTATTCACCCTGTCCGAAAATAAAATGCTCAATATGTCAAGGCTACTTACACGAGAGAAAACGAACATAAATGTAAAGTGAAAATGAAGAACAATTTTTAAGTCAAGACAGTTGATCTAGTAAGACGACATCGGAATCAATTTCGAAATCATATACCTCTTACTGGGGGTGGAGTTACTTTTTGAAGGTGCTGGTGTTAAGTTTTGAGAATACTTTATGAGGAACAATACTTTTTAATTTGGATGTGTTTTGAAAAAGCGAGTTAAAGGATAACCTTCGTATCACAAGTAAGTTGGGTTTTAATACGGTTTGTTTGTTCGCAATTAATGATCTTCTCCGGTTTCATTTTATGCATTGATAAGACAATGCAGGGTGAATTTGACAGCTAATAGTTATACAATGTACGGTTCAAAGTCAATTTGTTTATTCAGATCTATGTATTTGTTTACTGTTCAATTAAAACCTTAATGCTATTACACGATAATTGACGAAAAAGAATACATGTTTTTTTCAACAAATATTTATAAAAATAGCTGTTTTCACAAATATCGTCAAAATTTCGAGCACTTTTCTTACAATATTTTTGACTCATATGCGTTTACGAAGTGTGTAGATGTGTACGTTTGTGAAAAAGTAATCATCCAAAAATCAGTTGGTACATAACACGGTACATCTCTTACACGCGACACCAGACATTTGCCATCATGATGAGAAATTCACAAATTAAGAAAGAATCTACTGTTTTATATGTTTTCATGCATGGTCCCGGTTCCTGCAACACTAGGCCTATTAGTCCCTCCGAGACCCAGCCACATCGACAATAATTTAGTCCAAGGGCCCATGAGTCCATCATGTCCGAGGTCGAGGCAAGCACAGTGTTTCTCGTTGCGCACAGACCGGCCGACTCGTTAAACGTGGCTTTGTACTGTCCTCTGGGACTCGCTATTTGAAACACTGAAATGATTCACAAAACAAGTACAAATGTGTAAGATTGTATGAATGCTTATTATGGGATATATGAATAAATAGAATTCTCCGAAAACCGATCCCGCAGATCGACAAAACATCAAATCAACTGTGTCATTATCTTCACAAACACTGTAACCTTTAATTTGAAAGTTTTGTGTGAAAATAAATGTATGTATATGTTCAATACTGATTACAAACTAATTGAAAAGTAAACCGCTTCCGACAAGTCCCCTGTTTCGTACAATTTTATTTTATTTCAAATTGGTGTTCTTGCGTAATTGTATCTAGTACAAACCAAAACCTATATATGAACTCAAGAGGAGATGGATGTTAATTGTTTGAACTGATTTTTTCGGATCGATGTTACTTGATGATAAACTGGGGCTAATCCATGTCTAGGAATGCAAGCACAACATCATTTAATTCCATTATCATTTTACTGTTATTACTGTTATTAATTTGTTAAAAAGAATAACTAGCGTTTACAGAAGGAAAAGAATCGAGTCAATGGTAATCAAGATTGTAATCAAATAAGATAAGTCAATATTTTCATTGATTTACCTCAATTTTTATCGTCGTATATTATCCAATCCCATGTGCTTAAATCATTGTCTAAAGGTAAAGAAAGGAAGACGCCAAAATAATATGGAGACAGTCACTATATACATTCAACCAATTCTATCATACAACAATTATTAAGTTTATTAAATACTGGAATAGACTTCTTGAAATGAGCTCAAACAGACAACCTAAACAGTATCATTCAATGCTTAAAGCATACGATGACATAGGATGAATTAACTGGGTCTCGAAAGTAAGAGAGTTTTTATTTACAAATTGTTTTGGTTATGCCTGGATCTCGCAAGAAATTGGGAATGCATCTTCTTTTTTAAAGCAAATAAAGCAACGATTAAAAGATTGTTACAGCCAGACATGGCACAACGATATAGAAAATTCGTCCAGATCTAGTTTTTATTGTAATTTTAAATCTATACTTAACACTGAGAGATATATTAAACTTGATCTTCCGTTTTATTATAAACGAGCTTTAGCAAGGTTCAGATGCTCAAACCCCAAGCTTAACATTGAATAGGACGACATTTTAACACTCAGAAGGAAGACAGAGTATTAGTCCAGTCAATCTGTAAGTCAACCCACAACTAATTGCAACAGAAACAAATTTGTGATTTTATTATAGCTGCACACTTCCTTAATAACATATAAAAAGTCCTCAGAAATCCCACCAGGGGAAAATACTGAAAAATGCATTTAAACTTTTTGAAAAGTGCGAGTTTTTGCATGGTTCGAAGGTACCACCATAGAAAAGTACATAGCGTGAACTGTCATCGGTAAATTTCGAGGTCAACTTGCTGTTGAAAGTCACATGAAAGGGTAAGTTGAGCTTATTATCATTTATATATGCCCTTATCTGATAAAAAACATAATTATATGTTAATGATTACATTTAAGTTGAAAAATTATTTTTGAAATAGCCTGCAGAATGCTTTGTAATGAGTTTTCGTGGGTAATTTAAAAAATCTTTGTTTTGTTTAATTTCGCCCAAAACATCGATTTTATGACCATTCACACTCAAATATATCTTTAAACATGAATAAAATGACAAAAATGCACCTTACAATGACAAATATATAAATAATATTTTATGCACACATAAAATAATTTATGGAATGGAAAAGCTTGTTCGGTTAAATAATAGCTACTACTACTAAATGGAGTAAACTTGTTTTTATTAATCTGACCAATGACGTTCTTGTTTACTATAATCTGACCAATGAGAGGGAAGCGTGTGACTATGCCGCTTTTAGCAAACCACAAGCCTCCTTCTTTGGTTAACTGCGTAGTTAAATTCAGCAAAATTCAGCGTAGCTAAATATATATATTCTCTGCTTAATTATATCACTATAAAGGTGAGCGTTGCGTGTTTTACATAGTTTATTAACTGTTTTACCTAGTAGGATCCATCCCTATTGTGGCAACCGTCTAGTGACAGTTCTTTTAGAGTTTTCAAAGTTGGACATTGTTTGTGTTTACAAAAAAGAAAGATGGCCGCGCCCATTAAGATACAGATCTTCGGTCATTCCTTTGTATCTCGACTGCGTTTGTTTATTCGTGATGAGGAAAACCTTCGCTACGATCTCGGACTGCATAATTTTCCGTTGGTGCAATACTCTGGATATCCTGGGGCGAACGTGAATCGTTTGATATCGAATCTGGAAGTGGTGAAAGACTTTGGACCAGACATTCTTGTGGTGCTTGTAGGTACGAACGATTTATACAAACCCGACATCACCATTGAGGACGTCGCTTCAGGCATTTGTCAGTTGGTCCATAAAGCCTTGTTGGAATTATCCGTGACTCGAGTGATTGTTGGTCAAGTGTTGCATCGTTGCGAGCCGAGTAAACCAACACGGTTCCCAGTTGACATTGATTGGTTCAATGAACGTGTGGACAGGCTAAATGTGCGTCTCGATACCTTGTTGAAATCAAGATTTCCAGGAAAGTCCCACTTATGGAGGATGAAAGGATTCTGGTCAGCCGAAACAAAGAGACGAAATTTCTGTGCGGACGGTTGTCATCTGTCTAGGGATGGACAGTTTAAGTTGCTATCAAATCTCCGGGCAGCTTCTGTTGCAGCAATATGCTCAACCATCATATAAACCAGTTAAGTTGGTTCATTTACTTCAATCATTATTTAAGTATTTCATTTTTTATCTAAAATTGACTTCTTGCTCCACCAAAGCCGACCGACAGGGTTCTAGCCCTGCTTATGTAGGGTCGATTCAGTGAATATCCCAAACTGAACAGTGCGATTTATTAAGGAATTCGTAGGGTCAATGCGGTGCATGTCCCAAGCTACGCTGTGCGTACGTTCCTTTGAATTAATTCCTGCAGTGCATGTCCCACATTATGCAGTGCTTATTATTATTATTTTTTTTTCATTTTTGATAGAACATATTTGTGGGTACAGTGCAGTGCATGTCCCACATTATGGAGTTGACTATACTTTATAGGGCCAATGCAGTGCATGTCCCTCATTACGCAATGCGTATTTTTCTATGACATACTTTGCGGGGCCAACGCAGTGCATGTCCCTCATTATGCAGGGCATATTTTTCTATGACATATTTGGTGGGGTCATTGCAGTGCATATCCCTCATTACGCAGTGCGTATTTCTCTATGATATTTCCTTGGGTCATTGCAGTGCATTTCCCTCATTACGCAGTGCGTATTTTTCTATGACAGATTTCGTGGGGTCAGTGCAGTGCATGTCCCTCATTACGCAGTGCGTATTTTTCTATGAGCATATTTGTGGATATCGTGCAGTGCACATCCCCGATTTACATGTGTATATACAAAAAGCACAGGTCAATGCAGAGCATGACCAGAATGACGCAGTGAGTATAGTAAAAGAAATATTTTGGTTCGAGCATGTCCGATCCATGTTAATATGAATCTTTATTTAAGGTCAAATAGTTATTGTTTTATTTGTGTGCAGTCTGTATATCATGATTGCTCATACTGTTGTGTCTTTATAAGCTGTGCAATATGTTGTGAAGGTCATGCAGTGCTTGGCCTATACAATCATGGTGAAAATTGTCATTAACGATACTCATTTATATAGCAGTGCTTTCCCCCTTTATAAGGAAGGGTGATATTTGTTAAGTGTATAGGTATGGCGAAATAGTCTGCTGTAAAAGCCCTTCACACAGACCCTTTTGCGTCTTTCTGTTTGTAAAATAGAACGGACCGGTACCTACATGTTGGTCGGTTTATTTCAGATGAAAAGAAAATCTGTTGGCCCGACTAAAGCTTCAACTCGGACACGGGCAAAGAAAACCCGAACAACTCGAATTAATGAAGATGTTGGGAACCATCCATCGACATCTGGAAAGAAAGCCCAAACACCTCGAATTGATGAAGATGTTGGGAACCATCCATCGACATCTGGAAGTTCTTCAAATAGTGTTGTGATTTCAATGCACCATTCGGACACTGACGAAGACCAACAAGACTCCAACAACCAACGGTCAATTTTGACTCTGAATCGCTCAAGGACACAAACTGTCTCCATTAACCCCGAAGAGAGCATGCGCAATCGGTTTCCCAGTCAACATTATGAGTCCTCAAGCTCGGACTCTGAGGGCGATGTCCCGGAGATTTCTCACTCAACGAAAATTACAGGTAATGGCACACCCTCTGCAGTTGCAGAACCAATCAGCTCGCCAATCATGGCTCAAATATCTAAAAGGATAAGGAAACAAATTTGGGCAAATGAATTCATTGATTTAGCTTGTCTCCTTCCCCACACGATTAATTCAAACTTAAATAACCCTCCAACATTTTCTTTGCAAATGGATGGTAATTCTCAGATTTCTTTAACACCTTCCCATAAGTCCAGGAAAATTACTACTATTGATACTTGGACAACTGCCTTTATGAGGTTTGTAGCCGTATATGCTACAAAATATCCGCTAGAAACACCCCAGCTCATGAAATATGGGGAAATCGTCCGTGACATAGCGTCAAGGAAACAGGGCCTTTCCTTCATGTTCTACGACACCAATTTTCGTAAAGCAAGGGAGACTACTCTCTTACCATGGGACAGACTTCATACTGAATATTGGTTAATGGCCTGCACTGCTTTCAACAATAACACCTCATCTAATCAGCCCTTTCCACCCTCTCGGGCCTTTAACAAGGCCCACTCCTACAAGTCCAAAAGATTCTTGGAAAATACTTGCTGGGGCTACAATAGGCCCACAGGATGTAAGACTGTCCGCTGCTCCCTCCCCCATGTGTGTGGATACTGTAAAGGTCAACACACTGCAGCAAACTGTTCTCTATCAAAAAAGGAACAATTCCATCGGGGGCCTTCCACTTCATCCTTCAACAGCCCACACCAAAAAAGCAGTAAAACTGTCGGTCACTCCGGTTAATATTTCCAAACTAGCTCCCTTTTTGGAAGGGTACAATATGGGTCAATACTTAATTCAAGGGTTTACTAACGGTTTCAAATTAGGTTATAATGGTCCTCGAATTAACACTTCATGTCCAAATCTCAAATCATGCATGGAAGACCAGGAAATGGTTAAAAGAAAACTGCAAAAAGAGCTTGATGCTGGTCGGATAAAGGGTCCATTTCCTACCAAGCCTTTTCCTAACCTACGCATTAGTCCAATTGGCCTGGTTCCTAAAAAAGAACCTAACCAATTTCGCATGATACACCATTTAAGTTATCCTGATGGGAATTCGGTCAATTCTTACATAGACAAAAACTTGTCGTCGGTGTCATATGCTTCGTTTGATGATGCAATTCAATTGGTTTTGGAATTGGGTCGAGGCACTTTGCTGAGCAAAACGGATATAGAATCAGCTTTTCGAATCATCCCAATCCACTGTCAAGATCATGACTTGCTGGGTTTCAAATTCAAAGGGGAATTCTACTATGACGTGTGCCTTCCGATGGGTGCAGCCTCGGCCCCAGCAATTTTCGAACGTTTTAGCACCGCGATTCAATTCATCTGCAACACGCAGCTTGGCATTAAACATATGATTCATATTTTAGATGATTTCCTTATTTTGGGCCCACCTAACTCGGTCATATGTCAAAAAGGTCTTGAGATATTCATAGAGTTCTGTAATTATGTGGGTGTACCAATCAAATCGGAAAAAACAGAAAATGCAACAACATGTCTTACCTTTATGGGTTTAGAATTAGATACAATCAAAATGGAAGCGCGGTAACCTAACGAAAAATTGCAAAAACTTCGAGTTCTTCTCTCGTCTGTCAAACGCACAATTAAACTGGTAGACCTTCAATCACTGTTAGGTTATCTTAATTTTTGCTGCCAGGTAGTTCGCCCAGGCAGAGCTTTTCTTCGGAGGCTAACTGACCTTACTGCCAATGTGGTAAACCCGAAACATTATATCACTCTGACAAGGGAACACAGGAAAGACATTGCCGCATGGTCCTTTTTCGCAAACAAATTCAATGGAAAAACGTTGCTTGTTGAGAAACGTTGGTTAGAAGCCGATTTTCTCCATTTGCACACAGATGCATCAGGGACACATGGTTTTGGTGCAATTTTCCTGTCACACTGGTTTTTTGGAGCTTGGTCAGTTCAGTTAAGAAGTAGGTGTATCACCTTCAAAGAACTCTTCCCAATTGTTCTGGCTTTGGAGATTTGGGGAGAGCAACTTACAAATAAATGCATTGTTCTGCACACTGACAATATGGCAGTAATGCATATCATAAACCGTCAGACCTCAAAAATACCGATTATAATGCATTTAGTACGTAGACTGGTTGTGGCCTGCATGACTCATAACATTTCGGTACGCTCAGAACATGTTGAGGGCAAACGTAACATTTTACCCGATCTCCTTTCTCGCCTGCAGGTTGCAAAGTTCCGTCAACTGGCAAAAGACATGGATGTAGAAGCTACACCAGTTCCTCCACACCTAATACTCGTTCCTTGAATTATTGTGTTTTCAATTTGTTAAATGACTCACTGGCACCTTCGACATTTGCAAGCTACAAGAATGCATGGAAACAATACATGGCATTTCATAATCTTTACTATTCAAATGAAAAAGTGCTACCTGTATCGGTATCTCGTTTGAGTCAATTTATAGTTTCATGTCAACATCGTGGCTTACACAAGCTTCTACAATAACATCTTTTGTGTCTGCAGTAGCCTACATCCACAAGATACAAAACTTGACAAATCCGTCTGAGGCTTTTGTTGTAAAAAAGCTTCTGCATGGCCTCCGCCGGGGTCAAACAGGAGACAAACGACTGCCTTTTACCTCTTGCCATCTTGAAAAAATCATTGGCGCGCTACGTGCAGAGTGTCCCTCTGACTACGACATCACCTTGTATACATCCATGATTCTTGTGGCATTCTTTGGCCTCTTCAGAGTGGGAGAGATAGCTTTATCGAAATTGGGGCATAGAAATTTACTGCAAAAATCTTCAGTGCAAATTAACTCGTATCGGTCCAAAGTTACTGACATGATAATCGAAATGAAAAATTACAAACATTCTGCAGGGCGGTCAGCTTTGATTCCTTTAAAACATCAGCCGCGAAAGCTTCTTTGTCCAGTCAGGGCTTTAGTAAAATATTTTAAGCTGTCATCTACCAATGTGGGTCCTTTATTTCAACATCAATCAGGTAATCCTGTTACTACTTCAGATTTTCGCATTATCCTGCGTAAATGCGTAGTAAGGTGTAATCTGGATCCCATCAATTTCACAGCACATTCCTTACGCATAGGGGGAGCCACTCATGCTCACATGTGTGACATGCCAGTGGATCACATTCAGCGACTTGGTCGCTGGAAATCTAATGCATATCTAAAGTACATTCGCCCTCGTCCTATGCCTCTCCCAAACTGAAGCCAGAAACATACACAATTCCAAGCCTCTTTCCTATATGGGTGTGCCATTTCCTGCTGTTATAAATATTGCATATGTTACATTTGTTATTCATATCCTACTGTTATAAAAGAGGGGACTGTTTGTCATCCATCTATTTTGTTGTTATATATATCCCTACCGTGACAAAGCGGAGGAATTATTTCTTACAGAAATATACTTGTATTCAAGACCTTAAAGTATGTCAGGATTTCCCTACTGTGATAAAGCAGAGGGCAGTCTTGGTGTGCTTGGAAAAGTTGTTAAAGCATATTATGTGGAAGGTGTTTCATCTACTGCAATGAATGATTCTTCAGTCAATTGGAAGCACATCTCCTGTGATCACGATGCTTTACCAGATTGCAATAATGTTTGATCATGATACACTGTCTTGAGCAAGACAGTAATTTAGGTAATCTGAATTCCTGTCACTAATTGTATCTACTGTGACAAAGCAGAGATCCAATGATTGATTAGGATTAGGTATTTAGATTGTGTAGTCTTTAAACTTGATCATATTTTGTACAACTTTGCTTTAAAGTATTGTTTATTGGTATAGTTCATTTATGCTAAGTTTGATTCTATTGTTATCACCTCCAATTAGATGCATATACTGTCTGTTTCACAGTAATAACTCTGGAATACAACAAATGCTAATGTTTGTGAGAAAGTTATTCCTAGATTGATGGGGTGTCTTTTCCTATCAATACAAGATGACATTTCTGCACAAGTACTCTAATTCAATATCTTTATCTTTTTAAGATTGATTTTGTTTGTTAGAAATTGCATGACTAGTTATAGTTAGTTTCTTTTTTCTTCTTGCATTTCTTTAACAGCTCCTTGTGGATGCTGGAAATAGTAACAATTTTTGAAGGAAATATTTCGCTCCACAAGCTTTAGACAGTCCTTACTGTGCGGCGGTGTACTCCGTACGTTTGGCGGTTTGTTTGGCCACCCAGTCAGTAGAAGTGTAAATTTAGTTGAGTTGTCTTTACGACACTCTTACAAGTGAATATGATTTTGTTCTGAGATAACACTCTTAAGAAGTGTAATATTTGTTATGACATTTTGCAATAAATGTCCTTATTCACTCAATACTGTATTATGGTTTTAATTCACTTCTTCCTGTCCTGTCCTGGCTTGTGGATGAATTATTTGAACATTCAATAAATAATATTTTATGCACACATAAAATAATTTATGGAATGGAAAAGCTTGTTCGGTTAAATAATAGCTACTACTACTAAATGGAGTAAACTTGTTTTTATTAATCTGACCAATGACGTTCTTGTTTACTATAATCTGACCAATGAGAGGGAAGCGTGTGACTATGCCGCTTTTAAAATAGATTTAGAATATTTACCTCGGAATAGCTGTTCTTTTTTTAAACTACTGTGGCCAATTAGTGCCATTGTAGATAATGATTTGACGAAAACACAAGTTTCTCTTAGTCACTCAATTAAATCGATCATGTTCATATGTTAAAATTAAATCTTTTTTTTTTTACAAATAATGAAATAAATCTATTTCTGATTTGTTTAATTGATTTTTGCATCTGCTTAGTTTATTAATCTTTGGCAAAATAAATCGAATTGAAGGTTAAAGATGAAGAGCAAATGTGGATGAGATAAAAATCGTCGGCAAATATCTGGTGGCGATTGTAATTTACTCTGAAGGTGCATTTATTACTATAACCTTTTTTATGATAAAGATATCATTATAGTCATATTTTTCTTCTTATAACGTTTATAATCATTATTTATCATTAATACATAATTATGTTGTATGAACTATGAAAATTAAGGTGAATTACGCTAAAGTATTACCTTCAATCAAAAGTAAGATAAAGCAAGTTTGGTTATGTTTAATTTAATATTTTCATTTGCAGTGATGTTAACAGAATAATACCACTATTAAAAATGTTGCAGACAAAATCAACGCACAATTAAGTGATGATAAATGCCTTTTTATCTATTTTCCATTTGCAGGTAAAAATGGATGGTACGGTCAAGAGTGCAAGAAGGTTACATTAACATTGTGGATTCCATACCATTTTGAGCTTCTTGCGTTGTATTGGACAATAAATGGAAGAACAAGACTATCAGAATTTCTCAAAATGTGGTGATTCACATGTTCAATGACACGGTTATTTCCAGAGCAACTTTAGGCCATTTCCTACTGAATAAATTGTTAAATGTAATACTTATGGGAATCTCTTTTAATACTGCATTGCTTTGAGAGGAAGGCACAATACATGAAGTTGAAAGCATGACCTGGACTTCCAAACCAAAGACAAATACTGAAACCTTTAGCGAGGTTGAACCCAATGAAATGATAAAACGTTAGTTAACATTTAATGTTAGAAGAAAACCAGTTGAATCAGTTTGTGGTGAAGTTGTTTTCAAAAGATGTAGGACAAACTTGAAAAGAAGCTCTTTGTTTGTCAAATCGCATTTCCAAGTTGTGTTTCATATATAAACAATGGCTGACCTACTACACACGTTTATTAAAGCCAAATGATTGTATTGCTGAGAACTGTAAATTCAAGCCATCAGAGAAATGTAGCACCAGTCTAGAGCTCTGCTATCTTCCTATGTTATCTTCAAACTAAAGCCAAACATTACCTACGAGTCCAGATTTCTTTACTTATATGAAGGAAACCATCTAGTTTGTCAAAGCGATCTCGCATCGGTAATAGTTTTAACGGATCAAGTTTTTGAGCAGGTCCTTATTAGAAGTTCTAAGACAATAGGAAAAATAAAATGTGGTTTTGGTTTGAAAGAATCACAGAGAAACCAATTGTTTTCGTTAATTCCTGTATGTACATACTACAATAATGCAATGCAGAAATATACAAGTGATCAGCATGTAGAAACCAGTCATTCGAGGGTGAAAAAAGATCAAATGGACAACCTAAACATAGACATCTACGTTGCGGACTGTACACTTGATAACATTGTGTCAGGTCGACGAGTATACTTTGTCTAATTGTCGACTATGCAAAGTAAGAAGGCCAATTGAATATTAACAACATGGTTTATAAATACGATTCAGAATACAGTTTTATAGGTTAAAGCCAGTCCGTAACCCCAAACTCTCAATTAACGTTAAGATAAATTGGAGAAGCAGCTCAAACTGGTCCGCATTTGCATTTAACAGCTCCGGTTGATATATTGCATGACAATGAAGGAGATATATTTAAGAAAGAGCTGTGTAGTTTCCCGTCATCACAATATGGGTCTTCTGGGTTATTGAAACTAGCTGACAAACCTTCCTCGATAAATAACATATAAGCGCAGGTTGGCTGTAGTGTCAATAAAAAGCTAGATGAGACAGTTCAATATGTACACGACGATAGGGCACCCTTTTGTTCTTACGTTTGCCTTCGAAATATGGAGGAGCATTTGTTGGATATACGTGGAACATATTCTGGTGATGTCATTAGCAAACCTGCAATATTTGTATTTGATGGATGTTCAAATTGTCCTTCTGGAAAGGCTTGTGTACAAAAGGAATGCACTGAAGGGGTATGTACCAAAAAGATGGTTTTACTCGAGGAAGTTTGTTCCCTTCCAAAAACAGCAGTTTTTATCAAATACTGTGAATTGCCTTAAATTAAAATGCTCATGTAAAACAAAGTGTGACCGAAAACCTTGTTCTTGGCCGTTCCTGAGGGTGTGGGGAATGTCAGGGAGCAATCTTCGCTAATGCAGAAATTGTGCAAGAACGATGGAAAAGGGGAGTCTGTAAATATATTGAGATGCAAAAATAAGGGAACCCTATTACTGTTAACTATTTTCTAGATAGGATAGGGAGAATTTGCCTCTTCATAATCCGTAAACCAAAACTCATGACACCGTGTAATCGAACATATTCAATAAAGTGTTGTAACATGTATTCATTGCATGTATTGCCTGTGCACTCACGTGATTTCTTGGATACGATAAAATGAAACACAATCAAGTCTCATATCAATGCAATATGCCATCATGGCAGTATCTCAGAAGCTCGGAAATGGCACTGCATAGGCATGTTGCAAGCTGGTGAATCCTAGAACCATGATGCCAGGTTTATTGGGAAGTCAAAAAGTGTTATTGCACGACCTGCAGCTTAACACCACCAGACTGGTGATGTTCAAATTAGGAGGGGGCATGGGCACCTTAGGAAAACAACATTCCAGCAAGATCGCCTTTTATGGATTATTGCTTTGCGCAACTGTTTCGTAACCGCACCATAACCAAAGCAGGAGATTCATACCGTGACAGGACTTCGAGTTTCTAGCAGTACAGTAAATCTGGGACAAGGCATCCTTTTCATGGTGTCATCATGTCAAGGCTGAACAGATATTATCGTTTACGGGTGTGCTAGCAGCATTAAGGTTGGCCTATACGTAGGTGGCGTCATGTGGTCTTTTCGGATGAGTCGATGTTCTGTCTGCGATTCTGATAGCATCAGCGTGGGGAGAGATACAAATGCACCACTATCTTGGAGCATGATTTCTTTTGGCGGGGGAGCATCATGGTCTGGGGTGGAGTTTATTACGGTAGGAGAATATAACTTGTTCTTGTTCCTGGAAACCTGAATGGACGCATTGATGAAATTTTCGTCCTGTTGTTGTCCAATTTGCACATAGAATTGGTCAAAACTTAGTCTTCCAGGATAATAATTTCTGACCCCACAAGGCTCATGTTGCGGTTGACTTCGTCAGGAAACAGGGCATCTTGACAATCCAGTGATCTGCGAAATAATCAGACCTCTCTTCCATTGAGCATGTATTGGATGTTGTTGGTAGGCGAGTCCGCGCACGTCGCCCCATAACAGCCAATCTTCAGGAATTTGGTGCAGCACTTCAGGAGAAATGCCCCCCCCCCCATTCGTGCATGTATTTCTACATGTAGAGGTCATACCCGATCTTGATTTTGATATTGATTTTGATTGAATATCTGGTCTGTGTTTTTAACGCTTAGTATATTCCATGTGTAATTCAATGAGTGTACACTTAATTTTGAAAAGCTGGCACATAGTGAGAAAGGGGCAATAGAATAGTACTACTTTTGCTACTTTTCCCACTATGTTCCTTCCTTTATTTCATTTATTGTTTTTTTGAATTCACAAAACAAATGCAAAACGTCAAAAAATACCACATGAATATTGGACTGCTTGTGTCATATACTTCGTTTTTCTTATATAGGCATATATATGGATTTCGGTACCTTATTTAAATAATTGTCTTTATATATAAGTTATCTAATGCAAAAAGGTGTGTTTTGTCTTTAATTCAAGTTTTAGAGAACAAGATTTGCCAGATAATATCGAATTCTAGCATATAGGAATGCATTGACATGAAAAAAAAATATTTAGTTTTAATGGGTGGGTGGGGTAAGTTGACCCCTTTCAATTTACAAAATTTATAGGAATAAATCAATTTTAGAAGGCAAACTGATGTGAATGATCAATAAACATGTAGATAGAGTATACCGCTTATCAAAGCATCATTTTCGTGTGAATTGTTGGGGTTTTGTTCCATTTTGGTAGATATATACAAATATGCGATTTTTTCCAAAAGGCCTGAAAGTAGCAATAATAAAACGAATTTTTAACCAATTTCCCCTGAAGGGATTTTGGAGGACTTTTTTTCTGTCATCTCTTATACATTCATGATAACTTTAAAAGAGATTTCGTTTCTGTTGCAATTAGTTGACGGTTGAGTCCATTTTTTTCATAGGATGACTGGACTATATGTCTTTACTGCCTTCTTAACAAAGACATTACAGTGATCGAGAACGAGTTTCATGCATTCTTCATCTGTGAAAAATATAGTGAAATCAGAAAAATCTATCTCAATTCATGGTATACATCTTATCCTACCAGGCAAAATCTATACATCATTCTACAAAATGATAACAAATTTATTATACAAAAGCTTTCAATTTATGTTACTCATCTTTTAAAAGCAGTATGATATGCACATCAAACTTACTAATATATTATTGTTGAGTTTGTATGATTGTATTGTGGGCCGGTGGCCTATTTACTTCAAATGAACTTTAGTATTTGTATCATTTGTATAACTATCATTCATATTTAAAGAGAATTTACATTTTGGGACAGTGCAAAATAAGATAAAATCCTGAAGAAAAAAAACAACATTATCTTAGTTTATTTTTTTATTGATTTACTTAAAACTACACAAGAGGTTCTGTCTGATATGATGTTTATAACTATCTGCATTCCATCAGCCACTGGGATACAGTACACTCAACATGTTCTTTTTCCAGATGACCCATTGCGATGGCGATAGGTTATATGATCCAATTTTAGAAAACGCAATTCATGACTAAAACGCAATAAAGGTACCTTTTTGATTTAAAAAAAATACACAAAAATAACCTCATCCTGTCTAAAATGACATCGTATAATAATACTGAATTATTGAAAAATAATTGTTTATTTAATGAGGAAAATATGACGAAAGTCTGCATTTGTTAAACAAAAATCGGATCAACATGTTCGTAGTACGAGAAAAAGCCTAAATAAAATAAGATGCATCAGGCTTGTTTTTGGACAAAACGTGAGACTTCGCGTGATAGAATTTAGAGAAATTTCTAAATATTGTAAATTCACGATTACAATTTACGGGAATAAAAAGAGTATAGGTCACTGCACTTTTTTATTTGTCTTACAGGATCATAACTTTCACAACAATACAAGTAATATCACTTAAAGTCCCATGGTTTCATAAACTGACATACTTCCTTTGCTTTAAACGAATGGAAAATGCCAAACACACAATACTATATTAATTACACACATACTGTCATAGACCGTAACAGTTCCTAGTAATATTACAGAAACAACCATATTAAACCGTCAAAGTCGCATGCTGCAGAACTTAATTCCCCTAAACTATTTATATATGCTTAGGTCTGTACGGCAATTATTCTTTTGTAAGTGGTCAACAAAAATAGACTCTTCAACAAATCTCCAAACGGAAAGTCTGTCAACACACTTGTTTGGTCTATTGTTACAATATATATTTAATCAAACATCATGATATAGACTTTACAATAAATTGTGATTCCTTACACATTTTAAATATATATACATTTATCAATATCATTTTTTCATCACACACTATTTATTTCATATCACACTTTCATTACAAATAATCTATCAACAATCATTAATTTTTTACAAATTTTCTATCTACTTTTATTAATTGATTGCAAATTCTTATTTATCTTTTCTTGAAACAAATACATTTGAACCTGTTAATATTTTTAATATTCATTTATCCACATCATCATAATGCGCGCTAAATGACCTTAGCTGTCGATGCGCCTTAAAACACCATTCATTCATTCATTCATGATATAGACTGACCAATATAACTCATCTAGATGTACCCAAATGGCAACTTTTTGGACAATTCCGGTCGGCGTGACCGACGAATATCACCGATCAGTTCTGTTTTCGTTAAAACAAAACGTTACACAAATCAAAACTACCACATACCCATTCCTAACAACCCCGTCATTCCGACTAAGATATTCATTTACCTGTGAAAATCTGTTTGGATATTGTATTCCATAAAGGGCTCCGCTGTACACCCCTATTGACTTGTAGTGTATAAACAGTTATGGCGGCTGAACCGAATTTCCTCATACATGTATGGTCCGAGGGATTGTATGAGATCGCCTGACATTTGTTGTGCTGCGAGCAAGAAGCTGTACAAAATAACATACTCGTACTCGGCATTATATCAGTATATTCTTTAAGTCTATACCTGGTTTTAGGTAAAATGTATTTCTGAAAGCGACTCTCTGCGTTACACATCATCACCAAAAACACCACAAGGAATACCTTTCTCAACATTATAGAAGTCATCGATATCTCATAGATGTCCTTCCCTTGAAAGAGTGCCCCGGAATATGATGCAAAATCTGTTTATTTAGTACATTTTAAACAGGATTGAGTATGCATTAACCGAGCACAAAATAACACGGCTTTGCATTGCTTATCATTGAATGTCAAATGAGAAAAAGTAATAATTATCAGATAAGGAACACTCTATCTGCGAACTTTCATTACGATGTGCTGATTAAGAATGAATATTGTATATTTCCCTATCGGCTCATTAGCTTAGGTTACGGAGGAAGCGAATAGGTCATAAACATTGGTTATGAAGAAAGGAAAAGGGACCACAAACTGTCTGTCTGTCTGTCTGTCTGTCTGTCTGTCTGTCTGTCTGTCTGTCTGTCTGTCTGTCTGTCTGTCTGTCTGTCTGTCTGTCGTCCGCCCGATGGCCCGCCCGTTCGCCCGGCTGCCTGACAACTTTCGAAAACCTTGTGGGAAAAAGTAAAATTGCTCGTTTCGAGCAATTTCTCCTTTTCCCACAATGTTTTCTAAACTCGTATGCAACAAAGTGGTCACATGCCGTTATTGTTTGGGAAAGGGTTATAGAAGAATAAAGGTATTGGGAAAGCCAAGGTAAGAAGATTTATCGTTAATGAAAACCCTATGGTTTTGGACAAACATAAGACAACACCTACGATAATTTTTGTAAAAGGGTCCCGAACAGTGTCACATGGTAAATGTTTGTTTGCCATTTGAATTATAATTTTTGTAAAATGGCATCATATATACAAGCAATCTATATATGTGAATTGATGCAACTAACGTTATTTCGATTATTTGATGCAATGAACGGTATACCAGGCTTTATGTCGCAATGGATGCAAGTAACGGTATACCAGGCTTTTTCGGGAAATCGATAACATGTCTGTTACCATAATGTCTTAATAAGATTATAAATCTAAACAATAGTAATAGCGCTCATATACAGTAAAATCTTTGGAGTTCTAGCACAATTAAAAGTGAACATCAAAATACATATGCTATCCTCTTTAAGAGTACGTGTGAAGCTTATAATGTCAAGAATGCTGTTGGAACTGTAAACTTGGTGAGATTCGTTTACAATTAACAATACGATAAGGTCAGTATAGATGCTCCTGTACGTTACTTTTCGGCGTTATTCCGTTATTTTCGATCTATCTAAAATATAAAAGTTATCAAATTGTTGTTATCAACTTGCTAGAAAAGGACTAAGAGCATAAATCATGAATAAAGCATGCGTTATAACGTAATTGTCATAGTGTGTTCTGCTACGTTTTAACATATTCTTTGTTTTAAATATTTAACTCATATTTACACAGTAATATCATATTACACAAAAACATTTTTGGGCTACATTCTGGCTTCAAAAGGATTTAATCAGATATATGTGTTCTGAGAGTGATAATTGGTAAGTGTACATTTATTTTCACTAAACCAAACACCATTTTCACATTATTGGCATCTAAGTTGGTGAAATTCTGTGTTTCGTTAAAGAATATGTAGTGAGCCTTGGCGCTTGATAGTGCTTATATGGGAAATGCGGTTATAAATAGACACAGGAATTCTTTTCTCGGCAGCTTTCTAACGTCACATAACACGAACTGTTTAAACGTTTCAAAAGACCATTGTGACAACGGTACATGTATCTGAAAATACTACCTCTTATTCTAAGTTTAGGTCGTTGTTTACTAGAATGCGACACCTGAAGGATATCACGGGATAGAATAAAGTGTAGAATATCCACTCTGAGAATAACTCTTAAAGCGAGTTGTTCACCCTTATAACAGCTCATTCGAGCGTCAAATTTTCAAAATCAATCGAATCCAGTTGGTTATGCAGTTACAAAACGATCATTAGTTAGGAGCAAAGTTCTAACGATCGCAACTGTCTGATATTTTCCGAAATTACCGGCATAACATATACTTTACCGAATCGTACCGATATATTTGATGTCATATCCGTCCTTCTAGATGATTAAACTTTTATTCGAAATTATTTGTCATCCAAAACATTGAATTTATTAGGAATCATATTATTAGGGCATAACAAGGAAGAAAATTACATAAACATACTTGGTTGGATGATGAATTTCCAACACCGACCTGGCTGAACATGAACTGCGTGATGCCGGTATGTACCGTTACTTGACATTAAAATTTTCTTCTGGCCCTCGCTACACACACTTGCAACTTGATTAGAGGTAAACGGGTACATATTGACGCACGTCTCACTGTTTAAAATCGATAATGTACATGTGCGAATGCAATATTTCGTGTTTTGTAAACCTGGTTCATTTATAAACAGTATATATCTCTCGTTTTCAATGAAATAAAATCTTTAAAAAATGGCCACCATTTTTTATGTCCTTTTTTGACGTCATCGAAAAATCGCTCGAGACATTTCGCGTTTTCTGACCATCGGAAAAAAAAGTAGTAATAAACTACGATTTCTCCAAACACAGATTTTTCCCAGCTATGACACATATACCAGAACAAACTTAAGCTTTCCTTACATGATATATATATAGTGTGCACTAAAAGTTAACGTTTAGATTTCGCATAAAATAAGCATGAAATTTAAACCTCCAAAATGAAAAAAGTAGTCGTCTTAGATAACATTTCGTTCCTAGAACAGAACAGAATAGAATATTCTGTATCTGTTCTCTATACTACATTCTATACGAAAAGACCCGTTTTAAACCTTTTGCAAGATCTTCAATATGAATGGTCTATATCTCTAAACAGTTTTGAACGGTATTGGAAAAATGCCATGATAGGTGTAAAAGAAATACTATAGCGGTAATATTTATCCGAAAACCGAGATAACTTGAATATTGACAGCCTTATTTAGGCGCAAAATCGTTCCCGTCACAAGGAAACCCGTCTCTTAACTCCCACCTTTTGGAGATCCGAAAATGTCATATCACGGCTGGTGAACGCTCTGCCGCACCTCCGTGGTGCTGACGACGAAATCGGTTACGCCACTTCCGGTTCAGCGTTTTTAGGGTAAGGTTTTGCTTATTTCCTACATTCTCAGACAAGTAATCGAAAAGCTAAAAACATGATTCAACTCTTATCGAATGAAACCGCCTAAGGGTAAAGTTTCAGTTTTGAACTCGAGGAATTGGCATAGATCTCGTATTTTTTCTAGATAAAATAGATTTATTCAAGAAACAGAAATTCCAGATTTGCTTTAATAAAAGGGCAGTAGAGAGGGTGCCACGACACGAAAGTCTGGCAGGTTTCTATAAAACATTTCTCCTAGTATAGAAGAAATATGGCAAATGAGATCCGGGATAAATTTACGTTCTCTTAACATGTATATATTCGAAAAGATTATTTCAAAATGGAAACGTTATCATCTGAGTTAGGTCTAGTTCAGATAGGAGATTTTGCAATCACTCTAGAAATGAAGGATGCATATCTGCATGTCATAATTCACGAATCAAATCGCAAATACCTGAGATTCTGCTTACACATGGATGTCATTATTACAAGTTCCGAGCATTATGCTTCAAACCCAAACCAGCACCAAGGGCATTACCGGGAAATGAAAAAGTAGTGGCTGCACATCTGAAGTTTCAGAGGCGTAGACTATCTTGTTACTATAACGATTGGTTTCTATTGAACCAAGTTGTACAACAATTCTTGCAGATTGAGAGAAAATATTTATTCTCCTATTCGATCTAGGCTTTCTAGTAAATCAAGAAAAGTCAAATTTAGTGCCTTTTCAGGATATAGTATAAAGGGGGATACTTTTATCTAGTACAGGCCTCTGTGTTTTAGTGATTCAATTTGTCCAACATGCTCAACTTCATATGCGACCTATACATATCCTCATGTTGTTCTGGAAATCGTTGTCTCACTACATGACTTCAGTGATTTCTGCAACAGGACATCTGCGATCTCATCTGAAATGGTTAGTACATACATCTCACATTACACAGGAAAGGTCATTTAAACATTGGGAGACAGATGTTGTTATGACGACAGATGCTTTAAACTCAGGATTCGGAGCACATATGAATGATCTCCTTTTTCAGCGAATTTGGTCGAATTAAGAGAAAGCTCTGTACATATACTGTAGGGGGATGGAGGCAATAAGCAAAGTTTTCCATCGCTTTCCTCATGTACTAAAAGGTCAGAGTGTATATATATATCCATTGCGACAATATCAACGTTGCTCAATACAGCAACTTGGGGACTCCATCAATTCAATATTGCTTCTGAGCTTGGCAACTGTGAAATATCGAGAACAGTCTTCAATTGAAAGCAGCTCATGTAACTGGGGAGTTGAATCTGTTGTCGGAACGACTTTTTGCGAGTAAAAATCCGAGCAACAGAATGGTCATTGAACAATCAAACAATCAAGTAGTTCAGACAATATTTCCCTTATTTCTCCAATGGGAACAACCATTAATATATTTTTTCACATCTTCAAAAGATCGCAAGACAGACACATTTTGCTCATGGGTGAACCACCCATTGACTTATGCAGTGGACTCTCTTTTGAAACATTGGAAAACGTGTACAGATATGCTTATCCACAAATATGTCTGATACTCAAAGTGCTACATCATTTGCGTCAGTGCAATTGTCAATTAATTCTAGTTAAACCTCATTTGCCGGGAGAACAGTGGTTTTCGACTTTTCCTCGGTAACTGATAGCGTGTCGGCTGAAACTTTTCGAATTTTCTTGTGCAGCCAAAGACAGATTGATGGTTTCCAACCTCCTCCCCCCAGACGTCTATTCCATTACTAAGAACACTTTACGCCAAGGAACATATTGAAGTTGTAAGCGTGTTTCTGATATTTTGCATGACTGATCATGGTCGGTTAGATGCTTTGGTGGATTAAACGTTTAATAAAAGGAGATTATTTGTAGACAATACTAGGTAAGTGTAATTACATTCATAAAAGTATAACTTGAAACCATATTTCTACCATTTATTGGTCGTAATTCTAATATAAATTCATTGTGACTGTTTTTCCCAAAATAATTATCATCATTGATGTTGCATGCACATGTTGTTATTTACTTTTTCAAGTAATTTATATGTTACATGTTCAAATCGGGATAAATGAGAGAAAGTGTTCTGACAATGTGGTAAATCTAGTGTTTCATCCTTTTTTTAGATTCAGACAACCCGTTACAAAAAGAACGGATCCTGACTCCACCAAGCTGCTGCTATTTTCCCATTTTCCTTCTTCGTAACCAATGTTGGAGGCCCATTTTCTTCCACCAGCTAATGAGGCTTGGCGAAACGGATAAGGAATGATAGACAAACTGTTGTATTTTTCATGAGACATTATACCTACAAATTCTCAATCAGCACATCGTAATGAAAATTTTCAAATGGACAATGTCTTGTCTGAGATTGCTTATTTGTTGTCATTTGATATTCAAGGATAAGCAACACCTTGCCGATTTGAACTTCAAATGGCCCGCCAGTAAGCCCGTGCTCAAGCCGGTTTAAACTGTAAAATAATTACAAACTTTCAATCATATTTAGAAAAATTGTACAAGGAAAAGAGAGTGGGAAAGGTGTGAGAAATCGATGTCCTCTATAATGTTGGAAAAGGTATTCCTTGTGGTGTTTTTGGTGATGCTGTATAACGCAGAGATTCGCTTTCAGAGATACATTTTACCAAACAACGGTTATAGGCTTAAAGAATATACAGTGATGTCTCGTTAATCGGAACTTGGTCGTTCCCAACAAAATGTCCGGATTACCGAATCATCCGGACTAATGAAGCAGAGCATGTTATTATATACATTAAGACATGAACGGTCTGTATGCACGTGTATACTATAACCCTGTAGCAAACGTCAAATGTTTGATCGTCCCAAATTGAAAGAGTTTGCAGACGACATTTCAAAACGAGATGAAATTCAAAAATAATCTTCTGATATGGCAAAATATATTGTGGGAAAAGGAGAAATTGCTCGTCACAAGCAATTTCTCCTTTTCCCACAATGTTTTCAAAAGTCGTCTGCAACAAACTGGTCTAATAATTCCGTTCCCTTACAATTTCGTTCGGATTGCGAGACATCCGGATAATCGGGGTCCGGATAAACGTGGCTTCACTGTACTGACATAAGACCGAGTTCGAGTATGTTATTATGTTCAGCTTCCTGCTCGCAGCACATCGAATCCCGTGCGATCTCGTACAATCCTTTGGCCCACGCTACAAAAATTCACCACTGTTAAGGACCATTTGTGGAACACGATGACTAAACAGATTTACACAGGTGTATAGTATATAGATTTGCTAGATGAAATGATATGGTTGTTCCGAACGGGATATGCGGCAGTTCCGATTTATACGCCCGTCACACCGGCTGGAATATTTGCCAAAACTTTCCGAATTTGATACATCGAAATGAGTTTTATTGGTCAGTCTATACATTGTATCATGGTGTTTCGGTTAAATGCATATTGTAACAAAAGATCAAACAAGCGTGGGGGTCAGACCATCCGATCGAAGAATTGTTTAACAGTCTCATATTGTTGCCCAATTAAAAACTGATAGTAATGATTACCGAATTAGAGAGAGAATGTGTGTATTTCTACATTCTCTCTCTAATCGTGAGCAACTGATGCTGGAACGGTCACATCGACTTTGCCTTAAACAAATTCAGGGTTTAAGTTCTAGATCGAGAACAGATATTGTTCTTGGACTTATTGGTGCACTTCCTCTTTCTTCTGAGATTGAAAAACAAAAACTCGCTTTTTTAGGTCAGTTGTGCAGATTAGAAAGAGATTGTGCTGTTAAACGCATGTTTTTGTTACGTTTATGTGCTGCACAAGCAGGTATGACTGCATGTGGATTTTTATCAGATATATGTAATATTTTAGACAAATTTGATATTCGATATATTTTACTAGACTTTATTAAATATGGTTGTTTTCCAGATAAATTAAGTTGGAAAACATGTATTTCATCTAAAATATATGCATTTTACAGTAAAGAATGGAATGACAGAACTCTGTCACCCGACTTTGTTCTTTATAGACAAATGCAGAATGGCCTTTCGCATACTTTCCTTTGGTCTTATGCAGGAGGTAATCCTCAGATGCTAACTACTTGCTTTTCTATTGCGCAATTGATTGCGTACTTGTCTTCATTTGATTCTGTATGTACACGTTGTGGTCAAAACGATATCACTATGAGTTTAACAATGCATATAATAACTAGCTGTGTTTTAGTTCGATCTATCTCTATTGCTTTCAAAGAGACTATACGCTTACTTTTGGATCAACGTATCTTACTTTTGTTTGAATCGTTAACTGATTACGACAGAGTTAAAACCCTTTTTGGTTTAAATCAGGCATTTAATGATGAAGTTCGATCAAATTCCGTTAACTTTTTTCATTATGCTGCCCTTTTCCTTCATGATCTGTGGTGTGCTTACAAATACCGTACGTGTATGTAACTGTAAGCACTCTCTTATCGATTTGGTAAACATAAAACGCTTTTCATAACTATGTTTTTAACACATATTACTGTAGGTCGATGGTGTATTTCCTTTAAACTAGCTTTTCATTTCGTTTCGGTTAAGCTTGTTGATAGGGGAAAATATATATTAACTTTGTATGTGTACATGTTTCTTAACATTTAAGTAATTATATGTGTTCGCACAGGGTATAACCATGATGATTATTTCTTGTAACTTGCTTTTCATTTCGTTTCGGTTAAGCTTGTTAACATGGGAAAATATATTTAGGTAACTTTTTATGCGTTTATGTTTGTAACATTAATTACATGCGTTCGCATAAAATATAACTATATGCACCTGCCAGCCTGGGTGTGCGCGAATGTGCGTGTAGATGTCTGTATTAAAGTATGTGTTTTGTGTGTGGGGGTGTGGGTGGAGGGGGTGTGTGTGTGTGTATGTGGGTGTTTGTTGTGTCTTGATAAGTGTCTGTGTAAGTGGATGTGCGGATGTATGTTTCTATATTTGTTGTATCTGTGTTTACTTCTCTTTGTTTAATCACTGTTTTCTATTTGAAATCCACAATTGTTCACAAATTATCATGTATATGCAAATCTCCATCTTGGAGGAAATAAAGAATAAAAAAAAAAAAAAAAAATCTTGGCAATTATCATAAATTCTAATATAATTCAGTTCTGCGGCAGAATACTTTGTCGTTTTAATGCGTCTGTATTATTGCTAGGTTATTCTTTTCTATTTGATAGTATGTTTTGATAAACTCATCAGTGTGTATACTAGGCTTTTCCATGCGATTAAAGTAAAAGCAGTATGGAAGTGTATGAAACCATGGTATTTTGAGTTACTTGTATGGTTGCGGTATTTTGTTGTGGTTACGTTTATACTTCTTTTAATTAAAAGTACGGTGAACTACACTTTTTTGTTTTTCGTTAAAATTACCATTTGATTGGCAATTTGTTAAAGGTTTAATAATTGTATACACTTGAAATATATCTAAATGCATGCCTGTTTTGTCTTAAGATATGTAAGGTTTTCCTGTTCTTTAAAAATGTCGAATATTTCCTAATATTTTCTGTTATTGAATATAACATTTTTATTTATTAGCACTTGTCAAAACTATAAATTGGCATTTTAGATAATCTTAGGTCATTTTTAAATATGCGGTCAAGTTCAAAAATATACCTTTTATGACGCATAGAGGCATTGGATAAAGTAATGAAGTATGAAGGCACTCATCCAGAACCGTCTTGTTTGAAACCGGCTATCTCAGACACACTCAATATGATTTTTCCATGAGACTGGGTTCGGCAACCGTTGGTACTATCCTTCTAACAATACAGAAACACAAATACTAAAAAGGTGTTAAACAAATCCAACAAAAAAACAAGCAGACCTATGGGACGATAGAAAACGGTAAATGCCAATTAATCCTTTTCAGGTTGACAATTTGAAATATGTTTTATGTTTTATAACTGTAGATATGGTAGAAACAAATTTGTGTATAAAGCATTCGTTTTTTTATATGAATTGTAATGCCTTATCAACGGTGGTTCGGTTGTACTAGACAGGGCCCTGCAGTGTCCTGTCGAAAACACTTCCAATATGATCGTTCAAACAATTTAACAAACTTTTATTTGTTTTGTGATTCATTTCAGTGTTTAAAATATTGAGTCCGAGAGGAAACTACAAAGCTATGTTTAACGAGTCGGTCGCCCTGTGCGCAACGAGTAAAGACGTGCTTGCCTCGACCTCGGACATGATGGACTCGTGGGCCCTTGGACTAGGATTTTGTCGATGAGGCTGGGTCTCAGAAGGACTAAAAGGCCTCGTGATTCAAGAGCCAGGAGTATGCCTGAAAAACTATGACCCAGTAGATTATTTCTTAATTTGTTACATTCTAATTACGACGTTGAATGTATGGTGTCTCGTTTAAGAGATGTCAGGGTAGTATCCGTGTTTTGTATTCACAGATAGGTGGATGATCGATCTCTTACTGGCGTACACCTCTACAAACGTCGTTAGCGCTTATGAGTCTAAGATACTACAAGACCAGTACAGCGTCATTATATAGTAACGTTTTTCATTTTACATAAATCGTTACGTTTTTTACGATGGTTAATGCTTTTCTAAATCCGGATTGTCTTTGTTTAAAAAACAATGAGCGGCTCATTGTTTGATGATTTTCTTCAATTTAAACCCTAATGGAACACTCGCGATGGCAAGAAAACTGTGATGGGATTAACGTTTTTTTTTTTTTCAAGAATCAATTTAATATCTAATACAATACACTATCTTTATTTTAAATTTAAGGGCTCTGACCCAAAACTTTATATTGTGAGTGACAAAATTAATAGGTTTTAAACAAAGTAAATTCATTGCAATTTCAAATAATATATTTATGAGACATTAGTTTCATATAAATAACTTAAGTTATGAAGGGTTTGATTTCCAATTTATATCGCAGGCAAATTATTTATTCATTCTGCCTGTGTAATCTACAAGTACAGAGCTTGGACAAAGTCTTGCCAGGTGGTAACCGACAACACGAGAATTAGCCTCTGCTTGTTATCAGAACAGAACAGAACAGAACAGAACAGAACAGAAGTTTATTTCATGACTTGAACACTTAAGGTTCATCGTCATTACAACATATACACATACATGAAATAATGGAATATATGTAAATACATACAAATGTACTTATAAACATACAAAATTAAAGCGAAAATAGTGCTTAATATGTAAACATCAGAGATAAAAGTATACAATATAGGACAAAAATGACTTAATTATTATATTTGACTTACGAAATTTGGGTATTAAGTTGGCTTATTCTCTTCTCATTGGCTAATTTGTAATAAATTCCTATGCCATTTAACGTGTTAATGTTTGAACAATTTAAAAGTTTTATAAGTTTAAACATACTAGGTTTTCTATAGTAAAACTGCCTAATATAGTTTTCTCTTATATCTTTATAAAACGGGCATATTAATATGAAGTGAAATTCATCTTCTATTTGGTCTAAATTACAAAGTGTACATTTTCTGTCATTTCTATCAATATTCCTATGTCTACCAGTTTCAATAAATAATTGATGAGCAGATATTCGCAGTTTTGCAACAGCGTTTCTGTATGTTGGTATGGTCATTTTTGTGATATATTCCGATATTTCGAATTCGATTTTCAGGTGTTTGTAGAGTGAAAGTGATGTTTTTGTGCTAATGTCAATATGCCAATCGTTTATATAGGAGTCTATTAATCTATTTCGTAAAACAGGTATAAAAGCATTTACATTCACTGATGATGGAAAAAGCCATATTTCATGAAATCCAGTCGACTGTAACAAACACTTTACTTTATCAAACCATGTATCACGATTTGTGTTGCTACTTGTGATCATATGTTCGATCGAAGCATGAAGAATACAATTATTGCCTTTTACAGTGTACAATTTTAAAAAATATTTGATAATTCTAATTTTAATATTGATTGAAAGTGGAAACCTTCCAAATTCACCATAAACAGCTGAGTTGCATGTAGATAACTTAACGTTTAACAAACGTTTTAAAAATTTACGTTGTATCCGTTCTAACAGCTCAGTCGTCAGGAACCCCCAGACCTCGCAAGAATAATAAATAATAGAAGCAACAAAAGAATCAAACAAATCAATCATAATCTTAATAGGTATATCTTTATGTTTTGTTATTGCAAACAAATTACCCATTGCTCGCATTGCTTTACTAGTTAATGTCTTAATAGCATTATGAAATGTACCGTTACTACTAAAAACAATTCCAAGGTAATTGAAAGAGTCGACTTCTTCTATACAATGTCCATCGTATACAAATGATTCTAGTTGCTGTGATTTACGCCCTTTTTTAAAAACTACTATTTTTGTCTTTTCTACATTAACCGTTAATTTCCATTTCTTACAATATTTTTCGAATGCTGTTATTAAACGTTGGAGACCATGCGCGCTTTCGGAAATCAAAACCGAGTCGTCTGCAAAAAGTATTAAGTAAATCGATAACTGACCAATTGTAAAACAATCTGTAGTATTTTCTTGTAAAAACATCTCAATGTCGTTAACAAAGAGAGAAAACATGATCGGTGACAACGACTCACCCTGCAACAAGCCCACATCACAATCGTAGACATCAGAAAGCTTATCTAAGTGCTTCACACACAACTTAACCTCGTCATATAATGAACGAATCACAGCGAACAGTTTTCCCGTTACCCCATGCTTAATCAGTTTAAACCATAGACCATTTCGATAAATAGAATCAAAACATTTTTGAAGGTCTATAAAACAGCAATATAATTTGTTTTTGTCACAGAATTGTTTCTGAATAAAAGAGTTAAGTAAAAATATGGCATCTACCGTTCCATAGTTTGATTTAAAACCAAACTGTGCATCGCTAATAGTTTCATATTTAACAGCCCATGATTTAAGGCGTTCATTGAGTAGAGCAGTGAATAGTTTCGAAAAACAGCTAGTGAGGGTTATTCCTCTATAATTATTTGGGTCAGAGTGATCTCCCTTTTTATGGATGGGTATAATAACGCCACTTGACCATGATCGTGGGAATTTCTTTTTTTCAAGTATATAATTAAAAAGAATATGTAAGGGCTTATCAAGAAAGTCTATACTCTCTTTAAAGTATTCATAAATAATGTTGTCAGTTGAGCATGCTTTGTTGGTATTTAATTTACTGATGCATGATCTTATTTCTGAAATTGTAACAGGTGAATCTAATTCATCGAACATACATCCACATTTATTTTCACTATCAAATTTGTTTAAAAAATCAATACATTCCTCACTTTCGGTGAAGGTATTATTTGCAGACAAGTCTTTAAAATGTTCATAAAAAGCCGAGAGATTTATGTCGCTATTTTCTGGTTCATATTTATTTTGTTTGAATAGTTTCCAAAAATCTCTTGGCTTTTTATTCTTCAACAAAGCAAGTTCAGCTGCCATCTTTTTATTATAATTTCTTTTTGCTATCTTACAGCAATATTTATAATCCCTTTTCTTTGAGTGGAAATCTGCTCTTGTTTCATTAGTTTTCAAAAGGTTATATCTTGATAGAGCTTCTTGGTATAAAATCTTTTTCTCTTTACATGATTCATCAAACCATTTCTTCATAGAGTACATAGAATTATCATTAAATATACAACGATCATAAGTTTTGATATGCTTCTCAAAGTATCTATTTCCAATATCATTTAAAAATGTAGTAAATGTTTGAACCATAGTGTCTGTATCGCAATTATTGGACACATTCTCATTTAATGTTATCGAACCGGCTTAACGGTCTCAAATCCCTGATTATGTTCACTTAATAACAACTTTTCTGTTAGGTTGGTAAAAAAGCCCGATGCGGATTGATTCATCATCTGGCCATACCAAGAGGCTTTCAAGGCACTTGTCAAGAAAAAACACATTTTATTAAACGGTGCATGTATTTTCGTTTTTTTCCGTTCTAATGTTGTCTACTTGTACTGTTTGTTCTTGAATTGCATGATTAATAATGAGCTTATGGTGTTACTCTTTATTGCCGTTTGTAAATGTGCCAATCAGAAAATACATTGTTTTGAACGTATCGGATGTTTTTAGAAAACCAGGCATAATCATAACAATATATACTAAGAAGTGTTTGAACTTGTGCAGCCCAATAAACTTTCCCTAAAGCATCATGTGATTTTAACATTTATAAAATCGTATAGGATTCCTTTGAGTCATTTGGAGATTCTTATACAAGTATTAAATTACTTTTGTATTGTTATTTACACAAAGGGGTTTTCTTCAATATTCAGACAAGAAAAAAGAATTATTCACAGAACTATAAATGTTTTAAAGTGTACGACAGAATTTTATTCAACACTTTCAATGACCTTGATCATACCAATCTAGGAGTAAATAAGAGGCCCATGTATGTGTACAGTATACAGGTGTCAAATTTATTACCATCAAATGCCGAGTATTTTCATTCTGCAAAGTTGTTTATTTTATCTATTGTAAATTCCAACTCATTGATCATGAATTTAGAAATCATTTATTGGGAACGATTTGTCCATTTAGAATCAATGTCATAGACATTCTGTGTGCATGTTGTAATTTAAATTTTAAAATATTGTGTATGTTACATGTTCAAATTTCAAATAAATGGCAGTTGTGGTATATGTTGTTCCTTTGTTTCCTTTAATTCAGACATTGAAGCGTGTCTCGTCAAAAATATATGCTCCGCTGTAGTCACCATGAGAGAGACGGGGTGGGTCCTGACGCTATCAATGTATTTTCCCCCTTTTATTTCTGCATTACCAATGTTGGTGGCCTGTTCGTCTTCCTCCGTATCATAAGGCTCATTAGGTAAGTCGAAACTGATAAGGATAGATAAACAAACTGTTGTAATTTTCATGAGACAAATTACGTACGAACTCTCAATCAGCACACGGTAATGAAAGTTTTTAAATGGACAACTTCTTATCTGGTATTGCTCCTTATTGATACCACTTGTTCTAATTTGATATTCAGAGATAAGCCGTGTGTGAATTCAATTGTTCACCAGTTAGCCAACGCTCTAAGTCTGTGTTCACTGCATTATGGTTATAGGATTTTAATTGTGTTTCGAAACACTTGAAAAAAGATAGGAGAGTTGGAAAGGTGTGCCTAATTGAGCGATATCATAATGTTGGGAAAGGCATCCCATGTGTTGTTTTTGGTGATGGTGTGTAACGCAGAGACTCGATTTCAGAAATACATTTTTACCAAACAACAGATATAGGCTTAAAGAATATACTGACATAAGACCAAGTCAAAGTATGATATTTTGCACAGCTTCCTGCTCGCAGCACAACGAGTGTCAAGCGATCTCGTACAATCCCTCGGCCCATACATGTATGAAGCATATTGGTGCAGCCAGCATAACGGTTGAAACGCTACAAAAATTCACTACTGTTGAAGACCCTTTTTGGAACACGATGACCAAACAGATTTTCACAGGTATCTTTCTTGGGAGAATGGTGTTTTGGTTTTTTTTTCGAATAGGGTATACAGCGGTTTCGGTTTGCACAATGCTTTTTGGCTCACGCCTGTCATAATCTGGCGAACTGTTCTGATTTCAGTACATCACGATGAATTATATTGGCCAATCCAGTCATGATGCTTGCATTAAAAACATATTGTTCCAGTAGTATAAGCTTGTGGGGCAACAGACCTTCCGATTGGAGATCTGTTGAGCTGTCTCACATTGTTGACTAATTAAAAGAGTTTTAACAGAAAGAAGCACGTACATAAAATGTAATGTTAATCAGTTCTGCCACAGAAAACTTATTCATTTTATTGATAGGCTTTTGTATTGTAAAAATTTTGTTTGTATTTAATTAACTCATCAGTAAGTATGTTTCAGTTAGTTCAAATGTTGAAAGCAAAAGCGGTATGTCAACGTACGTCACAATGGCATTTTGAGTGTTGTTGATTTAATAACAACAAGTCTATCAGGTTGGTTAAATATAAGCCCGATTCGGATTGATTCATCATCTGGCCATACCAAAAGGCTGGCAAGGCAGTTGTCAAGAAAAACGCATTTTATGAAACGGTGCATGTGTATTCGTTTGTTTTTCTTTCTAATGTATTTCTGTGTACTTGTACTGTTCGTCTTGATTTGCATGAATAATAATGAGCTTATGATGGTTCTCTTCATGGCCATTTGTAAATGTGCCAATCAGAAAATACATTAGCAACAAGGCAAACAGTCAGGACAAGTTTTAATAACCGTTGACGTATTTTAGTCTTCACGAGTTTTCCGCATCTATCAAACAATGAATATGTCTATAGAAATTACATTTTAAGTAAATATTAATCGTATTTTGTAAGTTCTGAACTGAGTTATCAGATATTCTTCTTGTTTTAAACACTACGAATGTTTTGGAAAAACCGATCATAATCAAAACAATGTATACTGAGAAGTGTTTAAACTTGTGTAGCCCAATAAACTGTCCCTAAAGCATCATGTGATTTTAACATATATAAAATTGTAAAGGATTCCTTTGAGTCATTTGGAGATTCTTATACAAGTATTAAATTACTTTTGTATTGTTATTTTCACATAGGGGCTTTCTTCAATATTCAGTCAGGAAAAAAGAATTATTCACAGAACTATAAATGTTTTAAAGTGTACGACAGACTTTTATTCAACACTTTCAATGACCTTGATCATACCAATCTAGGAGTAAAAAAGAGGCCCATGTACTTTGAGTGTAATTACTTGTGTGGTTGTGAGAATTAATATATTTTTCTCGACTAAAATGCGGTGACATATACTCCTTTGTTTTTTTTTATAAAAAGTATCCATGAGTTTGCAATTTCATAAAGTTTTATCAAGGTGGATGAACAATTTACATAAACGAGCCTGTGTTGTGTCATGTGAAATATTTTTCTTTTTCTTTGAAAATGACGAATTGATAGTTTTTAAGCGAATCAGTTTTTTTACAGAACTTCCTTATGTTTCTAGTTATGGAAATACCTTTTTGATTGTTAACATGTGTTAATACAAAATTAATTGTCATCTTGAATAAGGCCATGTTTTTCATATTCAAACAAATTACAAACGTTGCCCTTTTCGAGTCATAGAGGCATGTAATAAAGTAATGAAGTATGAAGACACACCCCCTGTACCTCCTTGTTTGAAACCACTTTCTCAGACACCCTCAACATGGTTATTCCATGAGACACAATTTTGCTGGGTGGAATAATCGTTGGTAATATCCTTCTGAAAGAACGAAAATACATACAAAACGATGTTAAACAAATAAAAGAAAATGCAGATCTACGGACAATAATAGAAATCAATAGGTGTAAATAGCATTCATTTTTTATATGATTCTAATTCCTTATCAACAGAGTCCGTGTTTTCTGTACAGTCTTCCAGGCTTTGACCAGTACAAGATAGGACTTTGCAGTGTCCTGCCGCAAACACTTCAACAAAAATTATTCAAACAACTGAACAATATTTCATTTGTTTTGTGATTCATTTCATTGTTTCAAATATTGAGTCCCAGAGGAAACTACAAAGCTATGTTTAACGAGTCGGTCGCCCTGTGCGCAACGAGAAAAAACGTGCTTGCCTCGACCTCGGACATGATGGACTCGTGGGCCCTTGGACTAAATTTTTGCCGATGTCGCTGTGTCTCGGAAGGACGAATTGGCCTTATTATTCAAGAACCAGGAGTATGTATGAAACAATATAAAACAGTAGATTCTATCTTAATTTGTTACATTCTCACTACGACGGCGAATGTATGGTGTCTCGCTTAAGAGATGTAACGTTGTGCCCGTCTTATATATAAACATATATATGGATGTTTAATCTCTCACTAACGTACATTGCTACAAACATCATTGGTGCGTACGGGTCAAAGATACTGCAAGACCATTGCAGGGACGTCACATCACATGTTCCATTTTACAATGAATCATAAAGCTTTTGTGATGGTAATGTAATTTTATCCGGATTGTCTTTGTTTTAAGTTTGTTTGTTATTTTGTAGCCGATCATTGAATCCTTATTTCCATCAATGTAAACAAACTGGCAGCCCTATCGTGAAACTTGCGATGATAAGAACAAGTTGTTAAAACTGTTTATGCATAAGTAATGTTTTTTGTGTAATGATCATGTAGAATTGTACTGGCTGGCTATGAAAATGCTTTTTTGCTCTTCTATGCTTAATAAATTTGAATTGAATTGAATTTACGGTGGATTCTGGAAGATGCCTACTTAAAATCGAAATGTCATCAAGTGTTTATTCAAAATGTTTAGAAGTTCTCATGAAAAATATATAAATTGCATTTATGAGATGATGTTTGACGACTTAGGATGTATGGTTAAATCAGGGTCAAGAAAACGTTACGATATTGTTTTAGATATATTTAATTAAAGGGTAAAAAGGCTTATCATCTAAAAATGCGAATCCATGATAAAGACAATCAGAATGGAAAAAATATACTTTACTTCGTCTGATTTTGCACATAAGCCCTACTAAAGATTTCTAAAAAACGTTTTATATAGAAAAGCATTAAGTCAATTTTGTTTGTCATTGGCTTCAAATCGAAGCTGAGAGATGGCACAAAATTACATCGAAAACTCCGCAAGATGAAAGAAAATTTAAGCTTTGTTCTGATCCCGAAGACACTTTTTACTTGAAAGCTCACATTATTTAAAGAAAAGAAAATTGTTAATCAAACTATTTTTTTGGAAATATCCTAGTATTCATCGATGAGAAACTTATTTAAACAATGAACATATAGACCACATTGATGCCGTCTCTGGTTCCAAAGGCTTTAACGTTAGAAATACTTTCACTTACATAAAGTACGGTATGTTAATAATACTATAATAAAAAAAACTTTGCATTTTCCCGTCAGTGGATTGACAATCAGAGAATGAAACATTACTAAATCAGAATGAGATAATCAGTATCCAAATAGTTTCAATCAACTTTGTTTATTTCAAACAACCTAACACTGTTTACGTCATATCTGATTTAAGTTTTCAATCAGATGGCTTTTGGAATAACCAGAAGCCCCATATATATGCAGATCATTAAGGTGTTAGATTTAGCGGCTTAAAATCGACTATTTTCACACTTAGGAATTAATCGTTTTGCAAACTGTCAAAAGATGTGGTAATTTGTCACAGGTGTTTCACTGTGTGACATACGTTGTAAAAACATCGTAACTGCACCTGGGAGCTAGGCACGTTCTTCGGTATTTGTGATCGGTTTAGAGGAAGAAAATGAAAATAAAACAACATTATTTTTGAATAAAATTTATGGTAAACATACAGTAATATGGGTTCATTAAAATCGAATATTCGAATACTATTTTGCTATTCGAATATTCGACCCGCTATTCGAATATTCGAATATTCGTTCCCATCCCTAGTTTTATTACATTTTGTCTTTTTCGATGCCAACCCGTTATGTAATAAAGTTGCAACATGTAATAAAATATGCATGCACAATTTTAACCAATATTTTTTAAAGTACAAAATACGACATAATTTGCTTAAATTCAAAACAAGACATATGAAAGTCGGTCAAAGACCTTATAAAACGACACCAAAACGAATGGGATGTATCAACCCATTACAAACAGTAGTTCATAAGATACAAACTTGCACGTAAAGACTTAAGCAGGATTTTCTAAGCACGAAAGGCCGCGCATAATTTGCTTAAATTCAAGAGATTTGAAACTTTGTCAGGTACCATAGATTATTTCATGGTCTTTACATAATGACACTCAATATATTTGTGAAGTATTACTCCATATCGTACAGTAGGTAATGAGATGCAATCTTGCACGTAATCACTTAACCAAGATGTGACGCCGACTCCCACGTTCGGATGAGAAGTATTGCTCTCACTATATCCGAATAGTCGAGCTAAAAACGGATTAACATTGAAAAACACAATGTGATGAAACTCAAACCTGTTGTTACAATCAAAGTACTGATAGTACTTAGAGATGGGTCTTGTTGCTTGAACTAGGATGAAAAAAGAAAAAAGAAGACAGACAAAATTTAACTATAGACATAAAGTTCGATATTCAAAGGGACTCTCTCAGAGATGGAGATTTTTCTTTCTAAATTAATCGTCTTCTTAAAATAATAACAAAGATTTCTGAAGTAACATAGAACTAGATTATTGACAGCTTCCCAGCCCTGCTCGTAACTATACAAAGGGGATCTAGAACATTAAAGTCGCAGATATCTAAGGTCGTTAACGGGTTTATTTTGTAAACAACGTCTTAACTTAGAGTAAGAGGTGGTATTCATCAGTCAACCATCATCGCCTAGGCGTATGCCATTCGGTGAGCATGATCAATCCCGGGCAATGAATAAGCATTATTTATACATAGGATATTAAGATACATCTTCTGAAAAGGTTAACCACGGGTATTGTCAGAAAAACAAGTTTAACGACTTAACAGAACAAATGCCATTTCAAATCAGATTATGTATCATAATTTTTTTCCTGGAAAGGAATTTTTATTTGACAACTTATGTGATCTTAATTCTAATGTGAAAATTAAAAAGTAAATGTATGGATATAACAAAGATAATACTTTTATACAACATAAACTTTAACTGAGTAACTTCATTTGGCGCCTGGAAGAGTTTGAGTATGACTATAGTAAAGGTTTTGTTATAACTTTAATCAGGATGCTACAACGACATAATGTCAATCCATGTTTTTTATCATTGTACACGTGAGAAGCAGATACAGAAAGAAGAATATATCATTAAATATAATTCGATTTTGGTTTATATCTATGAGTAAGTTTTGCCTTGTAATTTCTTTGTACAACTTGAGCACAATAAAAAGCAATTGATCTGATCGATACCGAGGAGTTTGTCATACGCACCTGCATGCGTTGAAACGTCACGATTGTTAGAAAAATTCAATAAACTGCTTAAGTGGTTCCGAGCTCAAAATACAGTGTGTTGGAAAGTCAAGAGAAAACCGGATAACCTGCTCCGTACGACAGCATAGACAGGCCAAAAGGCCAGTCAATTACTATAAATTGCATTATTGGTAAAGAACCATTTTACTTTGCGATTTGCATTTTGAAGGAAAATATATAAATGATTAAGTAATTCTTTTATGAAAATGATTGCTTGGGACGGTAGTTTAAGGTTCATCGATAACTAAGATCATTAAGGACGCAGTGTGGTCTGTGTATTTCCTTATTTCAGTCGTTTGCAAGCTTTTTCAGTATACGTGACGCATATAATCTCGAAAGAGTTGTCGATAAAACAGCGTATTCGACTATTTGATAATGTCGGAGAGAGTTAAATGCCAGTGAAATATCATTGTTTCAGGGACGGTGGGCCTCACAAAATGAATAAGGTGCCAAGATTAAGATTATTCCTTTCATAAGCTATTGAGTAAAAACATGCATGCAAAAATCTAAAAAACCAAATTTTCTACTTTCAAAAGGCCACATAATTTGCTTAAATTCATAACCAGTGTTATGCATACTGTACGTTAGACGATGACTCTTAACCCATTTGTAAAGTACCATACCATTCAATACTGTAGTTAATGAGATGCAAACTTGCATATACAAAATTAACCATGAAGTCCAAAGGCAGCGTAATTTGTTTGATATTAAAACAAGAGATATAACACATGGTCAGGGACCTTAAAATACAATCCAAACAAATGTGTGAAGTGTCAGTCCATACCATACCGTAGTTTTATTAGTTACGAACGCATGTGAATAAAATGACCCAAAGTACAAAAGGCCGCATAATTTCCTTCAATTCAATACAAAATATATGAAACTTGGTCAGGGACCTTAGATTATGACTATGAACACAACTGTATCAACCCATTCCGTACAGTAACTCGTGATTTACATACTTGCTGTTAAAGACTTAACCAAGGTGTGACGCCGACGCCAGGGTGACAAGTATAGCTCTCCTTATTTTTCGAATAGTCGAGCTAAAAAGTGATAAGTAAACTCATTTTTCATATTGATAAAAGGACCGTTTTGGTCACCAAACAATGGTTTGTGTCTATTGTGTAAGGCTTGTTCAAAGCTGAACCATTTTTAAACTAAATATTGCCTCTTTTTACCTGGAAGAGATTATCCTTTGTGTGTAAATACATCGGTATTTGACCGTTATAGATTCTTGTTACATAATGGGTTGGCATCTAAAAATGCAAAATGTAATAAAACACGACCCATTTTGTAACAATTGTTACATAGTTCAACGTTTAATGAAAACAACTTCACCTAAATAATTGCACTTTGGTGCGCTGCCATTTGCGAAGTCTTTCTCACCATATAAGTGCTAAAACAGATATATACAATCGCTTTTGTAATTTGCTGATGCGCTCGCTTCGGCTTTCTTAGTTACTTGGTCTAACTTTTTTTCGGTACATTGAGTTATTTGGAACTGTATCCTAGCTTGAAATTGCTCAAACAAAGTTCTGATCATAAGCCTTTTTGGCTTGGAATAGGTTACCTTTTGTGTGAAAATGTCACCAAGTAACCATTATGAAGTTTATTACATAATGCAACTTTATTACATAACGGGTTGTCATCAAAAAAGCAAAATCGAATAAACCTCAACCCGTATTGTAATAATTATTATATAATGCAACTTTACTTAAAACAGCTTTACTGCGAGAATAGAACTCTTTTTTCATGCTTGCTGCCATTTGCGATGTTTTTCTTACCATATTAGCTCAAAAACAAACATACAAATCCATTTTTGTAATATGCTTATAAGCACATTTTGGCATTCTTAGTCACGTGCTTTTGATACATTGAGTCATTTGGAACAGTATCCTCGTTTGAAAATTGGGGAACAATCAATTTTTCTGACATTTTTACAAATCGCTGATATGCCTATATTGGCTTTCAATCATCTCTGTTTGCCTTTTGTTGGTACTTGTTGCCACTTGCGATGATATTTTTAGCATCTAAACGCTAAAACAGACATTTAAAATAATTTTTTGTAATTTGCTGATAAGCCCTTTTCAGCTTTTTAGATACTTGGCTTGACTGTTTGTGGTACGTTCAGTCATTCGGAACGGTTTCCTTGATTGAAAATTGCTCAAACAAAGATTTTAAGAACGTTTGGTTTTTGCTTATAAGCCTGTTTTGGCTTGGAAGAGGCTACCTTTTGTGTGAAAATATCACCATGTTACCATTATGAATACTACTACATATCGGGTTTGTAAAGAAAAATCACTTTAAAAAAAAATAAACCCGTTTCGTAATAATTATTACATATTGCAACTGTATTACATAACGGGTTGGCATCGAAAAACGCAAAGTGTAATACGCCTCAACCCGTTTTGTAATAATTATTACATTATGCAACTTTATTACATAATGGGTTCGCATCGAAAAACGCAAAATGTAATAAACTTCAACGCGTTTTGTAATAATTATTGCATTATGCAATTTTATTACAAAACGGGTTGTTACAAAGCACCTTTTTTCAAGATATATTTTTTTAAATGAAGTATACAATTGACATTCACATTCTTTTTTGAAAATCCATTACATGTTTTATAAATTAGTTATAGATCTTATAGTATTCTGAAACCTTTACGTATATGACCGAGGTCAATAGTACGTTGAAACCTCAGAAGTCCGACCTTTTTTCTAAAATATTTGAGCCTGCTATAGCATCTTGAATGACATAAGGTGGACGATTCGTTACATTTACAGGTTTTGGTTTTGCAACCTGTTTTGCAGGCACACCTACACTTGACCGGGCTCTTACTGCTCGACAAAGGATTAATATTTCATCCTTAACGGTTTGTGGTGTGATGTCCTGAAATGATTTTGGAATGAATTGACTTTTACAATACATGTACTTGTTTTCAAACATACCATAGCCAACCTGCTGGAGGGTAAAATATTTGTTTGGTCGTTACTGGATCGAGTTTGCCCATTGTATCAGAGCTGCCCCTGTTGTTGGACGTGTTAGTAGCATGGTCATACATGACTTCGGTAGGCTCCCTGCTCCTGAGCTGTCGACATATGTAGACATATGAATTCGGGTATTCGTAGCCGAATCAAGTTAGACCACTGCTCAAGAGTCGTAGTCACCGGATTGAGGCGCAATCGGCGTAAGCGTATCTAAAGTGAACGAGGCAACTGCTTCTGAGTCGTTGCCTACTGATGAAGATTGCAATATCCGTGGGCATCATTGAATCAAGGTGGATCAGGCTACCATTAGAATGTTTAGGCAAACTATGCAGCTCTCGTTGATTTAGGTGATTCGATTGTACAAAAGGTCAAAAGGTCCTGGAAGTTAAGATGAACCTTTATTGCCAATCTAGTATGCTCTGCATGTTCAAAAAAAAAATTGGCCATTTGAATTAAAAGATTTGGTCAGTATTGGTATAACAACAACATCTTCATATGGGTTGCGTTGTCACATTCAGACACATAAGAGATGCATAGGTTTCGAAACTCCTCGCATACCTTCAGGGCATACTAAGATGTTTTGACACATTCCAATTCAATTTTTCGTTCAGTCGCTAGATAATTTTTCATTAAATATTTTATTTATTTATTTTTTTATTTACATAATTCCATAAGGCTTATAAGCCCATTAGGTATATTGTTAACATAATATCATACCCAATACAATGCAACGACATTTTGTTTTGACATACAAACTCTCCCATGCGTGAAGGAGCACCCTTGAGGCTTGTCTCTGTCAGACGGAGGTCACAGATTTCTGGTTTTCTGTATTGGTATATATTACAAGTCAGTGTATTGGTTCGGTTAGTTGACGTTTATGCTGTCTTACGTACAAGTAGAAATTTTACCCACTCCCACCATGTCACAGTTCTTTTTTCTGTTTCTTATAAATTTTCCATCGTCGTGTATTTTACGCAAAGGCATTTTTGAAGACGATTGTGTTTTGCAATGTTTACAAGAATAAAAGAGTATTCATTTTCTATTATGTTCATGTGAGAGTTTTTGCACAACAATTTAATTCGAGGAAAATCAATTTGTTTAGTGTATGCTTTATCTGAACAGGCCATTTGAAGAAATTATAACCATTCCATGTTTCTTTGTTTTATCGTGTTTTTACAAATGTACTTCTAATCCAACGATTTCTTTCTATAAGATATATGACTGTAGTATATTTCTGTTGTACTGCATTGCTAGTTTCAAATGTAAGAATCAAGTATCCTATTTTTTATACGGTTATATTGTAAGGTCACAATTTCCTGATCCAAAAAGTGTTTAATCATTATTGTGTTGACATGTCAAGCCATGTTGACACCATTACAATTGATTTAAAGGTTTGCATCTGCTCTAAACACTTTGCAGGGGTCTCCTTGGCCTGTTGGTTAGAGTACAAAACTTGAAATCACATTGCCCCTCTTTGCGTAGGCAATCTCTACCCGAGTAAATCGGTTCCTGCTACGCGGACATTTATATCCGTAGGGTACCAACGATAACTCCTTATGATAATGTGCTGCTCCATAGTTTAAAATGAAAGTATCTGGGTTCTTCACTTTTTACCATTCTTTAAGATATTTATTCCAACATATATATCTTTGTTTTGCAGCCGTTTTCTTCTTCCTTTATTTTTTAGGAGGGGTTCCGAAAATCATTTTGCATTCCAAAAAGGGGCTGCATCTTCAGCTTACAATCAATTATAAGCAACACAATAAAGAAAAAGAAGAAATGATTGCATTAGTTGACATTGAGAAGTGTTTTGGTAAACGGGAATGTTGACATCTATTCGAAAAACTTCTTTATAGAAAGTGTTAGTTCAAAGTGTGTAAATCCAATGTAAAACATGTGCAATAAAATAAAGTCGTCTGTACGCAATAAGAATAAAACATCTCCCTTTATCTCTTCAAATATTGGGATAAAACAAAACCAGTTTATTTCAGATTCCTTTTTTTGTAAATGATATACTACAAAACATTAATAGTAACATAACCGGTCCGTTTAGTATTGATGATGCAAAACTTTATAGTTTGTTGTTTGCAGATAAAGCAGTTATTTTCGTGTACTCACCAAAAGTATTATATGTTAAAAAACTACTAATCATGACAGATAACATGATGAACTTTGACGTTTTCCATGGAAAGTAAAAAGAAAAAAAATAGTGTTATAAAATATTGGCTTCAAATTAAAAATAAAACAGATTACTTTCTCGTTAAACAGATATATGAAATATTATATAAATAATTATGAAAACAGCATCAATTACAATAATCATAACTTGGCCAACAATGTAAAGAATATTTTAAAAGAGATTGGAATGTCAAATTTATAACTTGCTAATAATATACAACATATAATATTTTGATTAATCTAACAGCGAATTTTTGACATATACAAACGAAAATAGTACTTATATATAAATAACTCGATAGGAATTGATTAACAATTTCTTTTACTTTAGATCTCGCACTTGTAAATTTGTTTACAAAAATGCAAATTTAATGATTCCAATTTAGTTACTTCTTCTAATCCCCAGAATTTATCAAATACATCAATTTTATGGAAAACCTTCATAATTAGACACCGAATCAAATACAGTTTTTAGCCACAAAGGACTGACAATGCTTTTCCATCCAAAGCATCAAAAGTATATATAAAAGGCACACTCTCGTTAAGGTGACACTTAGATATTTGCATCACTCACCTATTCTAACTTTTATTTTTCATAAACAAATCTTGAATCTTTTTCATACCCTCAAATTTTTGAAGACCATAAACCTTAGTTCTTGGATTTCATCTATCACAGTATTCTTCTTAAAACTATAACCATTTTCGAAATCAAGTGACACTTTCGGACAAATTCATAAAATAATTAATAAATTAAAATGTCTATAGTACCCCTTAACGACCCTTGATACAGCAGCATTTATAAATGAATTGAGGAAAGCCTTTTCTCTTGTAAACCTACCAAGTATGTAAAAGTTCACACATGTTGGTTGTGTTTTTCACGCAACATCTTGCTTTAGAATTTTCATACATCGATTTTATTGATTTGTCCTCTTACAACCAAGAAAATAGAGGATGATCAACTCTATTCGGTTGATATCAAAATATGTAACAAGAATATGATGTTATAAGGTTGAGGTCTTCGAACTCGTTTTCGTTTCTACGTGAAAACAACGCATTGAAGTTACATATCTTTGATATCAATCGAATGGGGTTGTTTATTCTATTTATCTTATTCCACTTCATTTACTTGCTAAATTATCTCCATAAACGCCAAATGGAATATAGAATTGTAGGAGTGAAGCACTTAATCGCGCCCATGAAATTATTCACGTGTATGGCTACATTTGCGTTACACACTTTTATGTGCTGTGTGGAAAAGCGCAGCCATGACTCTGAAGTAAAGGTATGGTTAAAAGAAGTAGTTCCGTCCAAACTGAGATCGTCACATTTGATGATATGACTCTTTTGCATCATCACTAGCGACGATTTTCACTGAATTACTTATTAATACACTGAGAAATCCAAGTATTTCACTGACAGGTATATCGTAAGTGATATTTGACCTTTGTATGTCCCTTTTTACAAAGTCAAATACTTTCGTACAGTCTATAAAACCATCAAGTAATTCCTTATTGTCTTCAATCAACTATTAATATCCTGAGTATTAATGACGACATCAACTGTACTCCTACTATCTCTAAACCCTGATTGTGCCTCTCTCTATATATATATACGTATACCAGTTTGTCCATTGAAGTTAGTCTATTACCCATAAACATCATTTATAAAAGCGCTTTAAACTGCAATATCTCTATAATCTACTTGTTCAATGATGTTTTCATCCTATGTATACAATTTTGTAATGGCATCTCTGTATTCATTGTGACAACTATTTCCATATTATGTTTAAGGCGTACTGGAGGCGAACCCGTGACGAATAAAATTCAATTCAATTCAATTCAATTTTATTCAGCATAAAATAGCACAAAGCTTACTTATAGCCATAACAAAAATAATGCATACATTTTAACACATGCATAGACAGTAACATATCGGTAAGGATTTTCAAGAGAAGAACAAGATAGAAAGTTGATACAGTTATAGTTTTCCTTTGTAAAAGAGAACAGAGTAGTCAGGACACAGTAGGAGGCTATGTTTTTTTAAAAGGAAATCATTTTATCAATTTTGTTGAAAGGAATTTGATTATAAATAATTTTTTCATAGTCGTGACTATCCTGCACTATTCCTTTTATTAATCAATACAATCTAGATCCAAGATAATTGACTGGCTTTCATAGCAGCAGACTTTTTATTATATGGAAACATAACAATTCCAGTGTAAAAATACATACTTACAATCAAGGATTTAACCCATTCCTGTGGGAAGTTTTTAACATATATTCAATGTAAATAGGCATTAACAGACAACATAACGGGTTCTTATCTAAAAGAATAAGAATATTTGTAGAATGAAACGTTGCTCATCACGAGTATATTTTCACGTCACAGTACCTTCAAAAATCCTTTATTATGGAGCCAAAAACATATATAGGAGAAAGATGACAATATATTACCCTGAATTAGGAGGATAATACTTTTTACACAAACATGTATACTAAATAAAATCACATTCAATAAAGACAATCAATCCCTATGGTGTCAAGTATTTGGCATTATATACAAACGAAAGGAAGATGAATATATTTTTCCAGAAAATGAATACATTTCTCTAGACTTGGATAAGAAGTTTATACACTTAACATTTATGTTCTAAATAACGTCGCATTCAATTAAAAAACAACAACAACAACAACCATTTCCCCTGCTGTAAAGTTTTTGGATAGGGGTTCGAAAAGGCTAAACTTCGAAACATCTGATTTTCGTTCCACTAAAGGTTCGAGCCCCTAACTTAAAATCCCGTAATATTTATCTATCTTTAATTTTTTTTTTTTTTTTTTTTTTTTTTAGTTTGATTTGTTTGGTTAATACTGGTTAATTGTCTATTCTTAGTGTAGACGCAGTGTAGATATAGCGCGACAAATTATTAAGAATGTGTTTTGATGTTGATATCATTAAGTTTTTGAATTTTTGGAGTGTTGGCCATTGGTAATAGTACGGCTTTAGGTAGGTATGTCTCAGGTTGCGAAACTTAGGACATACAAGAAGAAAATGGTATTCGTTTTCTATCATGTTCATGTTACAGTTTTTGCACAAACGTTCTGTTCGAGGAATGTTGAGGTGTCTACCCTTTTCGATTAAGAGGTCATGTGAAGAAATTCTAAATCTTGTTAGGGCTGTTCTATGTTTTTTGTTTTCAATTTTTTCAAGATGTGTTTCTAACTCAAGACATTCTTTGAATAAACAATATGATTCCAGTCTGTTTGATTCTGTTAGACAAGTTCTAAAATGCTTTGTGGACATGTTCTACAGTTTTATAACAAAATAATTCCTTTCATAAATACAATGTTATTTCAAATTACTACAATCTGAATATTTTTTGTAGTCCCAATCAGTTTTTATAATTTTTGAATTCGACAAAAAACAATGAAAATCTAGTTGTATATTACAAATAAATGAAGATGTCTACATTCCTTTCATAGAATTTTCTTATTTTTCAGTATTTCAAGTAGAATTTGATCTTGAAAATCAAAATGCAAAACATGTATATGCTGACGAGTTAGTTTTTCTGTAAAATGACAGTTTCCATGGTAACGGTATTTGGAAAGCATTTATAAAAACGACTTAAATCATTCTAAAGGCCATATTTCCCGATAAACAAATTTTTCTTTAATCAAGGTTTTTGAATTAGGTCATGGTTTTGCTATGACGGAGGTAATGATTCTTTTCTCATACAGAAGCGAAAAGGGTTGCATTTTACTACTTTTATCCACCTTTATCGATTTTTGTGAATGGCTTATCTCCCTTGTTGTGACGTCATTTTGCATCAAAGTCATATGAACTATCAGTAAGAAGAATCTATTTCTCAGTAACGACGGTGTTTTTCCACAAATTTCGGACATTTTAAGTGTTGAATTGTGTTTTTGGAAACGTAAATTGGATATTGAATATGGTATTTTGACAGGTCTTCTGGTGTTTTTCTGCTTTTGTTCGCAGTGATGCGAGTTTCGCCCGTTTTCAGACGAACATAAAAGCTGCAAAAAGTTTCGATAAGTAAACTGGACCGTGTTTACTTTACAAATAAGCAAAAGATATGTTCCCCAAACAAGAAAAGTAGGCTGTGTTACTTTCACTTCGAAGACGACAAGTTTACGCATTGTTAGGTGTTTCCAGAGAATTGATTTTATTGATCTTTAAATCATCGGACGCAGTTCAAAGTATTTTATACAGGTGGAGACGCTTCAAATTCATGTTACTTATTGAGTAACTGTTATATTTCCCTTATTTGAAACACACCTACAACATTCACTTTACCTTGATGTATTGGTTTCAAGACTGTCAATGCAAACCAGACAAAGCTAACCTAACTTTCAAAAACCAATCAAGCGATAAAGCACACAACCGTGTGTCAAGACAATGGTGTGACACGCGAATGAGTACACTGTATTTTGGAGTGACTCCAAATATCTATCAAAAGTCGTGGTTTTATTGCCCAATGTACCAAGTTGCTATTGAGAATTTAAGCCTGAAGTCTTTTTGTTACGCTGTTTTCCACATGATCTCAGGTAAAGTAAAATATTTTTCAAAATTAACGTTGTGGTGAACTGATGTTCGTGATTAAAACAATTCATGACTTTTAGTTTGGGGTGTTTGAGCCTCGTGTAGTCATGCTAGATCTTTATAACCATGCCCCAATTGAATTCTCTTTGAGAACACATAGTTCATTTAACAATAAAGAGTTTAAAACTGTGAAAAGGGTAACTAAATGGGATCCACAGTACAAGGATATGTTTTTACAAGATTTATACTCAGGTATCGATGAACTAGAGAATGTATTGTTACAACAGATCGAGGGGCGGTGTTACTCTGATCAGCTTGTCTCCTCATTTACCAACTATTTTAACTCATTTGGAAATAAATATTTTACTAAAACCTTACATTCATCAAACTTAAGCTTCAATGATAAAGATAATCATCAAAAACATTGGTTTGATGAAGAATGTAAAACTAAGCGGGAGGAATATAAAGAAGCAGTTCACATACTGAATAGAGGACTATCTGAGGAGACACGTAAATCAATGTATTCTAAACGTAAAGATTATAAATATTGCTGCAGATTGAAACGTTTACAGTATAATAAAGAAATTGCTCATAAAATGAATAATATGAGACGAACCAAGCCCCGGGATTTCTGGAAAATGTTTAAAAAGGGGAAAGTCACTTTGGATAATACAAATATTTCAACGGAACAATTTCTTAACCATTTTAAAAACCTGTCGTCTGCTTTAAACTCAGAACCTATTGATGATTATTTTATACCTGCTGAACGTACTTGCACTTTTCAGGAACTTGATCAGCCAATAACATTGCAGGAAATACAGTCAGCTTGTAAACATTTGGGTTTAAATAAAGCATGTGCTTTCGATGATATAATTTATGAGTATTTTAAAGAAAGTATTGAGATAACAGGTAAAGCATTGTTGATTTTGTTTAATCATATTCTCGAAACAAGCATTTTCCCGACATCTTGGTGCAAAGGGTTGATTATACCCATTTACAAAAAAGGTGAATCGTCCGATCCCAATAATTATCGTGGAGTAACATTGACAAGTTGTTTTGCTAAGCTCTTTACTGTTATACTCAATACTAGATTGAAAGAATGGGCTGAGCAATGTGACATTTTAACGGATGCTCAGTTTGGGTTTAAAGCGGGTTACAGCACAGTTGATGCAGTTTTTATTTTAAATGCTTTAATAGAAAAACAAATGAAATGTAAATGTAAACTTTTTTCATGTTTTATTGATTTTAAAAAGGCGTATGACAGCATCGATAGATCTTCGTTATGGCACAAGTTATTAAAGTCCGGGATAGACGGAAAACTTTTTGATATTTTACGGTCTATGTATTCTAATGTTAAAATGTGTGTGAAACATATGGACACTCTGTCGGAGTTTTTTGATAGCGACATTGGGTTGTTTCAAGGGGAGATAACTTCACCGATCATGTTTTCTCTTTTTTTAAATGATATTGAAATGCATTTCCAAAATAATTTATTAGAAGGTTTTACATTAGAGCAGATTGTCATATATCTCATCTTATTTGCAGATGATGCTGTTCTTATTTCAGAAACGAAAGAAGGGTTACAAGAACTTTTAGATAAATTAGAAAATTATTGCACCAAATGGAAACTTACGGTTAACGGGGATAAAACAAAGGTCATGGTCTTTAGAAAAGGGGGTCAAGTAAAAGCGGATTGGAAATGGTTATATGCAGGTGAAGTTTTAGAAATGGTTAACAGTTTTAATTACTTAGGGATTGTTTTCACCTGTGGAGGTTCCTTTCAGCAGGCAACGAATACATTAGCAGGTAAAGCCTTAAGAGCAATGGGGTCACTTTTTAGTCTAATAAACGGGTATGATGTTCCAATAAATATAATATTTAACCTATTTGATAGTTACGTAAACTCAATTCTTAGTTACAACTGTGAGGTCTGGGGATTTTGTAAAGCAGAAAATTTAGAAAGAGTACACAGGAAATTTTGTAAACGAATCCTTAATGTTAAACAGTCAACTAACTCCCTAGCTTTACTTTCCGAACTTGGGCGGTTCCCACTCATTATAGGGAGATACACCCGCATTATAAAATACTGGTTAAAACTATTCAATAGAAAGAAAGATAATTGTATTCTTTCATCTATTATTGCCTATCAAAGTAAAGAAATACACGATAATCAAGAAACTAAAAATTGGTGTAATAATGTAAAGCACTTACTAGAGTCATCCGGATTTGCTGCTATTTGGTTATTTCCAGAATCAGTGCAGATAGATAAATTTATACCTATTTTCTCATCTCGAATGAAAGATATTCATATCAGTAATTGGCATGAACAAATTTCACTTTCAACATCAATGCAACTTTTTTATAGTCTTAAACCAAGGTATGAAAAATCCGGATACATTTATATTTTAGAGAGTAGATCACAACGAAGTATGTTAAGTAAATTAAGATTGTCATCACATGATCTAAAAATTGAAAAGGGGCGACATAGTAATATTTCAAGAAACGAAAGATATTGTGATTTATGCCCATTAGGTGATATTGAAGATGAGTACCATTTTACATTAATCTGCCCTTATTTTAAAGACTTAAGATCCATATACTTACCGAAGTATTACATCAAACACCCCAGTATGTACAAGTTCATCAGTCTGCTTAACACTGATAAAAAATCATTACTCATTAAACTTTCTAGTTACTACAAACATGCATTTATGATAAGAAGAAGTTACTATTCTATAGAATAGAAAGTAGTTTCAGGAATTGTATTAAGTTTATCTAAGTCGTCACTCTCATCCTGTATGTATATCAAATTTTGCTTTTTATGCATATGTATAAGTTGTAAATGTACATGTCATTTTCATAGCATGCATGTAAAAATATAAATGTAATAACTATGAGCCTATGTGCTTAATGTTGAAATAAAATTATGTTATGTTATGTTTATATACAATTTGCACTGTGTAAATGTAGATACATTTAAGAAAAGGATAAATCACGTTGATTACACCTTTTTTGAAAGAAAATTTCCTTGAATGGCTCTCTTACTCCCCATGCTAGTGTTGTTTGGAACAGATTAACTACGCTACATACTTACTTACGAATACTTAATTAGGCTGCTTTGCGATTATATTGCCTTAGAATTCAAAGGGTTGCAAGAATATGTTGATTTCATCCAACATCATAATTTATTGTATTGTCAAGCTTTGGGTTTTAAACGCTTAAATGTATCTTGTTGTTCTTATTTGCAAAACTTGTTTTATGTTTTAACATAATCGTAGAAACGTTGCCATTGTACATAAATGAGACAAAATGATAAATGTACGCTGATCGCTATGATAACAAACCGATTAAAACAACCAAGATTCTTTTATCTGCCGTTGTTTTTGAATGAAAAATCAAAATAATGAATATTTGATATCCGCAAACTGTCTCTGAACTTATCAACACAAATGTTAATGGGTTCGATCTTACCTTAAGTGTCTGCTTTTCGGAATTATTCAAATCACACACCTCATTTTTTTGCCATTGGTAATATTGGTTCAAATGACGTATGTTACACTGAAATGCAGGTGTTCAAACATGATTATTACAACTTTATATTGATATGTTTGCACGTGCTACATACCGCCGGAAGACTCGAGTGTTTATAAAAACCCTTCCTCATTTCTCTATGAGTTCGATTTTTTTGAGCAGTTGAATACTGATATCATGAGGTACAGTTCTCTTGGTGAAATATATTTAAATGGTGATTTGAATTCAAGTGTGGGTCTTAAACCCGATTATGTTGAGAACATTAACCTTGGTCGGTATGTGTCCATGCCTTTTGTTGATCACGAATCACACGGACACATTCCTGTACGTGCTTCACATGATGCAATTGTAAATAGTTTTGGGAATAGATTGCTTGATTTATGCAAGGAGAATGATTTATACATTGCTAATGGTCGTCTTGAACCAGGGAACTTCACGAGTTACAATACTATTAGAAATACAAAGGCGTCTAGGGTCGTTGATTATTTGATAACTAGTTATGATAATTTTGAAAGTATTTCTAGTATGAAAGTTGTTGATTTAACGGAATTCTCCGACCATTACAATTTGCTTTTAATAATGAACAAACTGTTTTTTACCATACAGATGTACTTACTTATGACAAAATAATATGGGAGAACTCTGACCCTGTTAGATTTGATACTTTGTTGAACAATAAAAAGCATGTTTTTGATGACTTGTCCGAGAAATTGATTTTAGATGATATTGATGTAAATACTTTTGTTGATAACTTGTCAGGTATTGTGTATGATATTTCATTTCAGATGCACGGTAAAACATTTTGTAAAACTATTAGTCCACCTAGGTTTCGTAAATCTCAATGGTTTGATCATGATTGTAAAAAAAGCAAAAAGTTATTTCTTGACAGCAGACGACTTTTTAACATGCACCCTTCTGAGGTAAACAGAGTTACTTTTCTTGAAAACCGAAAGGCTTACAATAACATTAAACGCAAATCTAAACAGAGGTATCTTTATAATGAAAAGTCCAAACTGGCAAAGATGAAGAAGAAAAATCCTCGCAAATTTTGGAAATACATTAATAAATACAAAAAGAATCAGGTGTTATCAACCGATGGTTTATCACTTGACGATTTTGTTAACCATTTTAAACATGTTTCGAATACACCAAATGGCCAATTTGCAGCAGACGAACATTCATACATACGGGATGAACCTTTAAGTATTGAAGAGCTCGATAAACCTTTTACTATTCATGAGATTTCGAAGACAATTAGTTCTCTTAAAAGGCATAAAAGTTGTGATTATAACAATATTGTTGCTGACTTTTTTATCGATTCTAACAATTTCATAGCACCTTACTTGCTTACAATTTTTAACAAAATTTTTCAATCAGGAATTCACCCAGAGGCTTGGTGTAAGGGTGTTATTGTACCCATCCATAAGAAAGGGGACATACACAATGCGGCTAATTACCGTGGGATTACGCTTGTAAATGTCATGTCCAAAATTGTTTCTTTAGTCCTTCGATATAGATTAAACAAGTGGTGCGAATCTACAAATGTATTTAATGATGCTCAATTTGGTTTTAGAGACAATCACAGTACAAATGATTGTGTATTTTTATTACATTCCATTATACAAAACATCTTAAACAAAAAAGAAAAGCTTTATTGTGCTTTCATTGATTATCAAATGGCATTTGATACTGTTAATAGGGATGCACTATGGATAAAACTATTGAAAACTGGAATTAGCAGCAAGATGATAAATATGCTTAAATCTATTTATAGCAATGTACAGTCGTGTGTTAAGATAGCATCTAACACTAATTTCTCTGAGTTTTTTGATGTCACGATAGGTCTTAAGCAAGGGGTACCACTCTCACCCATCTTATTCATATTGTTTATTAACGATATCAGTAATAATGTTGATATCAGCAAGTTGACTGAGAAAGATTTAAACTATCTATCGATGTATATGCTTTTATTTGCTGATGATATTGTTTTATTCACTACAGATTCTTCTAGTTTACAATCACAGTTAGACATCATTTCAGATTACTCTACAAAATGGGGATTAAAGATCAATGTTAAGAAAACTAAGGTGTGTATTTTTCAAAAAAGGAAAACTGTCAATAATTTTATCTGGTATGTTGAAGGTGAAGAACTAGAAGTTACAGACCATTTTAAATACCTTGGAATTGACTTTAGTTACACAGGTTCAATGAAAAATGCTGTCAAGGTATTAAGTGAACAAGCTTTAAGAGCATATAATTGTATTTTATCCCTGTTTTCCCGTGTGAAAATGGATGTTTTAACTAAATTATCAATTTTTGATTCTATGGTTGTCCCTATTATATTATATGGGTCGGAAGTATGGGGTATCTATGATTTTAATGAAATAGATAAATTACATATTAAGTTCTGTAAGACCATTTTAGGTGTGAATAAAAAAACACCAAATGTGGCTGTTCTGGGTGAATTGGGACGCTATCCGCTATCAGTTATTTGCAAAGAACGATCCTTAAAACACTGGCTTAAAGTGATGAGTAATATTGACTCACCTATGTACAAAATCTTTTTTGAACAGTATAATAGTAACAATGCACACAGCTGTGCGTCAAGAATTAAACGGTTATTGGATAGTCTAGGTTTTAATAATATTTTAAATAGCTATGATAACAATATGAATTATTATCCAATACTTAAACAGCGCCTAAGAGATCAATATATTCAGAACTGGAACAGTTCAATACAATCGATGTCTAAACTAGATTTTTATAAACGTTTTAAAACTGAATTTTGCTGTGAAAGCTATATTGATGTTATCAAGGGCGATATGTTAAGAAAATACATGAGTCGTTTTAGATTAAGTTCCCATTCATTTGCAATTGAAACTGGAAGGTATAATGGAACTGAAAGACAACACAGAATTTGTAATTTATGTAATCATAATCAAATAGAGTCTGAATATCACTTTTTACTATGTTGTCCAGCTTATTCAAATATAAGGATTAAGTATTTTCGAAATATACCATGGCCTAATATGCATATGTTTATAAACATAATGTCGTCTAAAGGCAGAAAGGCTATTTTTAAACTTTCTCATTATTTAAAGGAAGCTTTTGAATTACGCAATACAATGTGTTAATAGAATGCTCTTCTTTTCGGAGGGAGTTAATAAATATGTATGTTTGTATGTTTATATGTGTATTGATTGAATATTCTTGTAGATAGATTGAAACTGTATTTTTATTTTGAATGCATAGTCAACTGAAATGTTATGGCCAAAGGCATGCTTGTGCTGAATTTGCCAAATAAAATAATTGAATTGAATTGAATTGATAATTTAGTAATAAGATCATTAAATATATAATATACACATTTGAACATAATCTCTTTGTTTCCAATTTTATTGATTATTGGCAGTTTACCTCTTTAATCACATACAAAGGGTCAATCATCAAACATCGGACATCACAACGATTAAGGGTCGTGATGCAAATTAACACCAATCTGCCGCATTTGCACAGTATGTTTCAAGTCTCAAGTCCTTTATTGTTTAGCCGATAGATACCCTCCGCAATTAACAATTGGCCATCCGCGGACCTTTAAAATTGTCAAAGACAACCCTGTGTGTCCTTCTTCATTCTGTCTTGGATAGCCGTGCTATGTAAAACCCATATGTATATATATACTGCCTCTCATGAAAATTAATATCCCTCTCAGGATTTGAACCCACGCGGAGAGGGGCCATGTGATTTCAAGTTCTGTACTCTAACCACTAGGCCACGGAGGCCCCGAATGGTTTCATTACCAATGTGTAAAAATACAAACAGAGCCTCGAGGAAAGTGGGACTGTAGGAAGCTTACTAAGTTTAAACTGGGAAAGCAGTCTAATTGAAAAATAATAACTAAAAACACGAAATCAATGTATTATATTTATTTCTAAAGAATGTTAAAGTATATTGAAAGTTACTTTTGAAATCATTTCATCAAAAGCATCATCAAGATCATTTTCTTCTTTTTTTATAATGATTTCAAACTTATCTGTTTTAGATGTGACAAGAGTGCTTTTAAGAAAAGGGCAAATCAATTGAAAATATTTAAAAGTTCAAGTTTAATATGTTGGGAAGAAGCATTGTGAAAAAGAGGAAAAAATCCTCATTAATAGCAAATCAATTAATGGCAGTTTTTAATTACACCAAAATGGAAATGAAAAACTATAGTTTCCCTAGAATTCAGTAGAAACCCATGCACCAAAAGGATAGAATGTTCAAATGAGCAAATCATCTTTTTGTAACGGTGATTTCTAAAATCCTCTTCTGTGTATACACATACATTTGTTGATTGTGGTTTTATGGAATAAGTGGATGAGTGTTATGAATTAATTCATTTTTATTAACAATTCAGACAGCAATGTAACATTTCATTTTTTAAGACATTAGAATTATGGAAGTGACAATAAGACTGCCATAGTAATAAGTAAATTCTTCTGCCATAACAGAATCAATTTCACACAATGATTGCTTTGTATCCTTTTAGGTTATTTGAGATAAAGATAATGAACTGCAATATAAATCCATAAAAATATATTTTTTCTATATGATATTTGATAGAAACCAATGAGGCAAAAGAAAGAAGAGCTCTTGTTTAGAGCAGTTTTGCCTTCCTTCATAGTCGCCTGCAGCACATGTGGTAGAGTGAAGTATTATAAAGTGAGACATTCAAATCCTCAGAATATTGCTTATTACAAATCAATGTTCAAATCTTTTGATAAACAAAGAGGCATATTGCTTGTGTTATAACTCATAATTTAAGAAATAAATTTTATCCATATTGTGATATCAAATAAAATTGAAGATCATTCATTGATTTGTTTATTTCTTTTTATATTTATCAATAGTTTTTGTCTTCATACTTAATCAAAGGCAACACTTGGATCGCATAGATTGACAAGGGTACAGGAAACAACAACAACCTTATCTAGAACTGTAGTTCAAGCCTGATCCTTAATCATTAAGAAGTTTATAGGTTTTGTTCCATTAAGAATTGTGTACTTCTGCCTCACAGATCCTATAACACGCTCAACATGAATCCTTGAGTGAGCAATTTTCCTAGTTTCCTCTACATCTAACAGTTGTGACAACTGATCTCTGCCATTCGTGAAAGCATCTATCTTCACTTCAGCACATACCGAACCAATGCTGTCCTTCACATCGAACCCTCTGTCCGCTAAAACTAAATCCTCTGGCAACAGTTTCTGTAAAAAGCCGCTTTTCTCAGTTTTACGTATACATATTTGTCACTCGCACGTCCCCCATGCCTTCGAAATATATGACACATTGCCCTGTGGAGCAATCCCGATCAGGAACTTAATGGTGTGGTGATGCTTGTGAGATGATCAGCTCTAGCTTTTAAACCAGTTGGTTTCTCGATGAATGCCTCAAAGCAGTATATGGTAACGACACATCTCCTACCAAAGTGTTATCTAAATTCCGTTGGCATGGTTTTTCGAAGAGTTTCTCTTTCAGGCGACACTTTATCGCTTTAACAAGTCTTTGATATAAGGCTGAGATGGTGTTTTTAATTTATCTTTGTAAAAATCAGAGCAATCAGATATTCACTAGAAATGTTCACAGTATAAGCAGTCGACAGGAAACAAATAATAAGAAAATACGTGTTTTAATAGTGTTTGGTACTTAACTGTCAAAGTTAAGTGTTTATAATAAATAAAGGGTGGACATCATCCGTTGTCGATTAGATTTAATTGAATTAGAAAAAAATAACATAAATGTTTGCAATTATGGGGAAATTTGTCCTAAGTGCATAGGTAAAGTTGTTTCATATTGTCAAATTTTCATCCCAAAGTGGTGATTTAGCTTACTTATAATTGTTGACATAGGTCACAGAATAAAACCCTATCGTTGAAACACTGAACGATGTCGTCATTTGTAATCTGGTTAACCCTTTACCAAACGTTAAATTTTGTAATGTCCCAAGTTGAAAGATTTTGTAGGCGACATATCAAAATGTACTGAGATTGGAAAATAATCTTCCGATAGGGTAGAAAGCATCGTGGTAAAAACGTTTCGAACAATTTCTTCCTTTTCCACAATGGTTAAGAGTAATCTGCAACAAACTGGTAAAATGTCGCTATTGTTTGGTAATGGTTAATCCATTACCAAGCAAAAACAACATTTTACCAGAAACAGAAATAAGAGCAAACCGTTACGACACTAACTATCAAATATTATATATATAGCATAACCGCCTTTGCTGACAATGATGGATAGACAACCTTAACCCTTAGAATGTTGGGTAATTTTCTAAGAATAGATCTTTGTGTCGTTTGCTTTCCAAAACCTTAAATATCTCCTTAATTTAGGTAAACTACTCAGTGTAGCAAACAGGTTATATCACAGGCCAGCCGCCAATTGACTAGACAGCTGGTCTGTTATCTAACCTGTTTGCAAGCATGAAGTCGGTTCCAGCACTATACGTGTTAAAGCTATCGGTGGAACACTGAAACGATGTCGTCATTCTTAATTTTGTTAAAACAGAAATAAACGCAAACCGTTACGACACTAACTGGTAAATACTATATATAGCATAACCGCTTATGATGACAATGATGGATAGATAACCTTAAGCATAGAATATCGGAGTAAAGGAATACACACATATCGTCCTCTAACCGACCCTTGACAGCCTAACTGATCGTTTACCTGTTTCAATTAGTTTCTGAAGTGTCCGCTGACAAATAAACCTCCGCTCTGCTCTCGCATATATACCCCGAGATTTAAACCCGCTCAGATATAAATACATACATGTGTAATGATTGTATGGTGATATATCTTAAGAGTAGTTCTATTTGAAAGGGGATGTAGTTTGTTTGTGAGAAGAGGGGAAATATACACAGGTGAGTGAATAATGATTAAAGCGTTATGATACAAATTCCATATTGAACTTCTATCTACAGGTTTAATTAGTACGCGATAAGTAGGAATCATTAGCGAAATCTCATTTAATCAAAGTAACGTTGACCAGTGCAAAATTTGTAATATACTTGTATAGAGTTATTTCGTTTCTGTCCATACTAAATTTCAAGCTATCATCTGACCTACTTGTAATTAACATTTATTTGGAGCAGACTACAAAAGAATAACCTTAAGCAGCAATCATTAACTCTCAGACGACATGTAAACGACCTTTTTTACTCGAAGCAGACGACTTTAGAAAAGCTCTGTAAGCATGTTAATAACATTTCAGATCTTCTGTTGTAATATGTGAATAGATTAACAAAGCATTGTGGAAAAATGAGAAATTGCTTGTGACAAGCAATTGCTCCTTTTGCAACAATGCTTTTTGAAAGTCGTCTGCTGCAAGACTTAATGTTCAATGTGATGTTAGGAACAACAAAATAATGCTCACGGTGTGCAAACTATCTTTAGAATTGTTGTTTTCTTAAAAGTACGCATGTGTGTATTTGAGTTATTCCAACCTCAGCACACTTGCAAAAGGCTATCATATTTGATTTGTAAATAGATGTATTGAAATGTTACGTGTAAATATAGAGCAACTCGATTCGCTGTAATTGCTCGGAGTACTTAATAATTACGTTCGCGGCGCCTATAATGACATGTAAACATGAGCACATCAGAATGGTTTGGTGTAAAAATAAATAACTATTTTAAATCAACTATAACTTACCTTTTTTGCCCTAAAAACATACTCAGGAGAGGGAATCAATGAACTTAAAGCCTTATTCCAAATCAAATTGTAACAAAATATTTTACAATAAACTATAAACCTAAAAAACCCTACTGCATTTCGCTTAAAAGCATACTAGCGCTTAGAAAATCTGCAAAATTTCGTATTATGAGTCATAAATTATAATAGAATATGTTTGAACATAGCGAAAGACCACAGGATCGTGACAATTTAACGCCTGCACTTTCTGTTATCTATTTTCAAAGTGCTATTTTCACAAATTTGGTGCCCACCAATGTAACTTCATTGTTTACATTCGAGTAACATCTAAAATAGCGATGAGCACTCGGATTAATGAGTTGCGATCACCTGGTAAGAATAACCATGTGAAACACATACAGATACTGTCATTTATCCAATATCAACAACGTGCTCATTCAAAATGGAGAGTTTGTTGGGTTTTATTAGTTCCCAACGTTTCTCTGCTGACCTTGTTTTATTACCTATTGTAAATAAAATTAAAAACATCATTTGAACGTGTTACAGTCTCATTTCCTCTGTAAAAGGGAATTTAAATTACTTTTAAGTTAATTTTCAAGTATTCTAGAACTTCACAATTAAAGTGTAAATGAGCACAAGTATGGCTTTAAGCTTTAACATATATACTCTTATATGTTCTTAGTAATGATGATATAATTGTTTCACAAAGATATTACAATGAACTGTAAGTCTTTTTGCAATGAAAGATACTGTACGCATAATATACAGAAACGAACGAGCTAGAACATACATTGAAAAATCCCAAGTCAAATCATGAGTTAGGGGTTTTCGAATTAATACCTTCAAATCCAAATTAACCATAATTTGCAATAAAAGATACTGTACGCATAATATACAGAAACGAACGAGCTAAAACATACATTGAACAAATCCCACGTCAAATTATGTGTGTGTGGTTTTCGAATTAATACTTTCAAATCCGAATTAACCATAATTTGCAATGAAAGATACCGTACGCATAATATACAGAAACGAACGAGCTAAAACATGCATTGAAAATATCCCAAGTCTAATCATGAGTTAGGGGTTTTCAAAGTAATGCCTTCAAATCCGAATTAACATTTCTACTTTTAATTTTGTGGTGAGTCAAAATAGGCTATGGGTTAAACCTGCGGCTCCTGGTTTAGCCTACATTCCTCCTAGACCGTTAACTCAGCTATCCTTACATGTTACGACTATGCTGATTACGAATTTTAAAAGATGCTTTAATGAGAAGGATTAAATACTGACGAGATTTGGTTTCCTTTTCTATATATGGCGTCTTTATGTATGTATCTTTTCTTTCATTTCCACAGCTAACAATACGTAATTGCATGTGACTTAATATTAAAACAAAGTCAGAATACACAGTTAGAATGGATGATGATCCAGGGGTATACAGTCAAGCCTCGTTAATCCGGACCCGATTATCCGGATGTCTCGCATTCCGAACGAAATTATAGCTGGACGGAATTACTGTTCAGTAATTTGCTTAAACAATTACCAAACAATAACGACATTTGAGCAGTTTGTTGCTGTCGACTCTTAAAAACATTGTGGGTTAAGGAGAAATTGCTCGTAACGATCACTTTCTCCTTAACCCACAATGTATTCTGCCATATCAGGAGAGTAATTTTGAATTTCATCACGTTTTGAAATATCGTCTGCAAACTCTGTCAATTTGGGACGGTAGAAAATTTGGCGTTTGGTAAAGGTTTATAAGTATACACGTGCATAAAGACCGTTCATGTCTAACTATGTATAAGCCCATGCCTTCTTCATTAGTCCGGAGTATTCGTTAATCCAGAACTTTTGTCGGGAATGGATGTGTTCGGATTAACGAGATATTACTGTATGTGTATGAATGCTGACTTTGCTGCGATATAAATGTAATTATTTGACTTGATTAGTGATTGGCCTTAATGACATTTTCTACAGTTTTATAAGAAAATAATCCTTTCATAGGATTTTCTAAATTTTAAATGTGTTATTTAAAATTTTACTGTGAATTCAAAAATGAAAAGAAAAATACAGGTCGGCGAGTTAGTATTTTTGTAAAATGACAGTTTTTTTGGTAACCTTTTGGGGCAAAAATGTCAAAATGACCATATCATCTTCAAAGGTAATAAAATTATTTCTGGAAGGTTTATTAACACAAACAACATGAACTTGTACATTCAATACTTTATAATTCAATCTTATTTCAAATTATTACAATCTGAAAAAAAATGTAATCCAAGTCAGTTTTTCAAATTTTTGTAGTCGACAAAAACAATGAAAATCGATATGTATATTACAAATAAATTAAGATATTAAAGAATTCCTTTCATAGAATTTTCTTATTTTTCAGTATGTGAAGTAAAGTTTAATCTTGAAATGCAAAAAAAGTATATGTTGGCGAGTTACTTTTTCTGTAAAATGACGTTTTCAATGCTAACCGTATTTGCAAAAACCATTTACAAAATCGACTAAAATAACTTTAAACTTGAAAAATAGAAGCTGGTGGCTTAATATGCATGAGAAACATGTAATACTGTTAATAACCTTTTGAAGTTGCATGGATGATATGATTGATCTTTGAAAAGAAATTGCATACGGTAAATTTCTTCCGAATTACAACGTTTATCCTTCTACTATGCAAGTACCTCTTGGGTAACAGATTATCATCTCCCTTGGGTGCGCAGATGAAATACGCAGAAAAAAGTACCGAGAACGTCCTTAATGTATTTGGAATTACTATTGTTTTTTACGGTGTATTAACATGCTTTCATTATGATATCGAGTCTATAAGATATATGAAGAAAACACTGGACGAACAAAATCCATTGAAAAATGCAATAATTTAACAGCATCAACATGGTTATTCAAATGTGTAAACCGGAAATAATCATGAAACTACATTTGAATTGACATTGTAGAATTCACGTCAATGTTTAAAAATTAATACAAAAACCTAAGACATGTGATTAAGTCTTTTTTTTAACGACGAAAAATATGTTTAACTCTTAATCAAGAATTTGTATCTGTAAAAGCATAGAAAAATGCATTTGACATACGTTAAGCCGTTACCAAACAATAACGACATTTTACCACTTTGTTTTTTATCGCGTCAGATGAATTTTTTCCAAATTCTTTACATTTTGAAATGTCGTCTTCAAACTCTTTCAAGTTGGGAGATTCGAAAATTAGGCGTTTGGTAAAGGGTTAAGTGACTGATAGACCTATGAGTCATGAGACAAGATCATAATGGAAATCACATTCTTATTTATTACAACATTGAGCTGCCTATTAATTCTTTCTTTATCTGATCGAAGGAGGATATTCGCTTTCTTAAAATATTATTTTAGTAATTTGAAATCGTGCAAGAATGCACTCCATACTTCTTGTTCATCTAAAAGTGTCTTTAACCTTGCTATGCAAAAGAATTAGTAACTCAATCTTGGTTTAACGTTGAATTATCATTTATGTGTAATGTATGTTTTATTGTTTTTAACTGTTATAGTCTCTTATAATTCAAAACTGAATGGCCGTATTCATATATTTTAATGTTTTTATGCTATGTTTATGTTTTATTTGTATAGAAATGTATACGTATATGGGTGGGACTTTAATAAAGAATATAGATTCATCTGAGAACTATTCATATAAGAGAAACATTTACGCATGCGCTCGGTCGGCGGTACAATTGGCTCATAGTCTCACGAGACTGTGAACCAGGGGAAACATGCGCCCGCGAGCACATTACAGTCAATCATGTATTAAATCTTTACCACCCGAAGACGACATTTTTTTTAATTGATGCAGACGACTTTAGAAAAGCTTTGTAAACATGCACGACTCAAAAGTGTGGCGTTCTGTGGTACTGTGTTGAGCAACTGCGCTTAGATAAGATAGAACTATAGAAATGTCCAAGACAAAATATACCCCTGAATGCTGACCTCAGTTAATCAGAAATATCTATATTTCTGAACTGATTGAGTGTTAAGATAGCCTCATACTAAATAGTTCCTCATGCAAATTTAAGATTGGAAAACAATATTGACTGTATTTCCTTAGGCTTCGGTTTAAAATCTACCTGATACATACAAATCGGGGTTACCCGTACTGCACACAGATTTGAATCATTCGACTTAAATCTGTAAATCCCATACTCACAGCTGCTTTTAGGATTATCGATTGCTTTAATCGGGATTAATCTGTTGATAATGCTTCCTTAATACATATCGTTTGATCCTTTGTTCCTTGGTTTGCGATTAAGAGGCAAATAATGAGGACTTGGCGTAATATAGAACAACTCCTCGCGTTTATTATAGAGTCATACAATAATCTATTAAACAGCTGATCTATATGACATAACATAACATAATCTTACCCAGCGTTAAACATCAAAAAACATGTCTATAGCTTACAAAATGTATTCATCAAGCATGTGTGAAGACGTATGTACAATTCATAATTTCTAATCGTTTTCAGAGAAGTATTTTTGAGGTAACAATCGAAAAATCGTAGAGTAATATCTAAATTAAAAACCATATACTTATGTATTCACCTGTATCGTCTCCCAGCTTCTAGATACCCACAACCACAGCCTGTTGCAAATTGAAATTGTGTGCATCCAGAAGCCAGTTGACGAGTTTTCACTAATATAAATAATAGATAACATTTTCTTTCGTCTGAAAATAAGGATGTTTTAAATGAAGATCATTTTATTGGGTTATTGTTTTACATTGATACTCTTTATAATGGATATTGTGTACGAGCATACACACATCGATAAGTTTTAAGTGAAGATCAACAGTAGATATATAGAACTTATTCAAATGTAATCGTCTTTTTAAAGGAAATCGTGGCCTATTTTACACTTGTGTTTGTGCTTAACCCTTTCCCAAACAATAACTACATTTGTCTACTTTGTTGCAGACGACTTTAGAAAACATTGTGGGAAAAGGAGAAAATTCTCGTTACGAGCAATTTTCACTTTTCCCACAAGGTTTTCTGCTCTTTATGAAGAATATTTTTCAATTCCATCACATTTTAAAATGTCGTCTGCAAACTCTTTCAATTTGGGACAGTCGAAAAGTTGTTGTTTTGGAAAGGGTTAAGATATAAATGCATCATGTCTAATAGGATTTGTTTATTTGTAGTGTATTGTTCGGAATTGAATAAATCGTTTCTTCTTGCGTACGACCAAATTTTCTAAAGACGGAAAGCTGTGAAAAACATGGACAAAAGAATGTCATATGGCCTTCAACTCTGGCGGAAACTGAGAACAATGACATACATATACCCTTAACACTTAGTCAGACAATGCCATATTTTGACAAACATTGTTTAAAAATGAATTCTTTGGTCGATTGATGATAGTTCTTAAATACGTGTAAAACGTTGATGTCATTTTAACCCCTTACCAAACTTTCGGCTTTCCCAAATTGAAAGAGTTTGCAGAAAACATTTCGAAATGTGATAAATTGAGAAATAATCTTCTGATAGGGCAGAAAACATTGTGGGAAAAGAAGAACTTGCTCGTTAAGAACAATTTCGCCTTTTCCTACAATGTGTTCCAGAGTTTTCTGAAACAAACTGGTCAAATGGCATTAAGAGCAATTTTTCGTTTTCCCACAATGTTCTCCACGGTCGTCTGCAACAAACTGGTCAAACGCCATCATTATTTAGTAATGGGTTATGTCAATCGTCTTCCTCCAGGTGCGCCTTTACGAGTGAGAAGGGTTTGCGGACGTCTTTCGTTTTGTCATGTTTGTATAGTCAAAGGGTTATCATGTTGGTAATTGACCGTTAGTCTAACGTAGTGTTTGTAGATGTGCGAGACGTTTCTGCGAATGGCAAACAAAGGGGCGGAAAATATTAGACACCGTAAGGCAATCAGAAGAAATCCGTAAGTTTTAATTTATTTGACTGCTGCCAAAAGTGAGAATATGTTGTGTCATTAGATTATATTGTGAATTAAGATCGTGTCACCAAATAATTTCATGTATATATAATATACGTAACGTAATGGTATAAATAATATAACGTATATTCATCAGGATACTATGTTACAATAATTGGAACATACGTGAGATATAATGTGGATATATAATTTATATCATATTCTGTTCACATAAGGTTATAAATTAGTTCGAACCATATCTACATAGGGATTGTCAAGTGTTTTATTGTACGAAATAACGGGCAGTATCGGTTATAAACAGATACACACAGGTATTTATGATTTACATTTAACTTCCTGTACCAAAGTTTTTATTAAATACCTCAGTTTTGTATTATTTATAGCACTTTTATATTGAGAAGCTCACACCATGAGAAGGTTCTGATCATATCGGTCTTAATAAACTTCATCATATTAACTTCATATATTATCTTCATAAAACCTCACTTTGATCGATGTGTTGTAAAAAAAAAAGTGAAATACTGAAACAAAGGGATAAAATGCTTATAAAAATACATTTCACCATCCAGAAATAATGATTTTTACACAATTTCACAATTTCATGTCAAATGTGTTCAAGTTTGTTTAACACTTGATATTTCTAATTCGCTGTTAAATTGATTTTGGTCATACATAAGATTTTGGATCAAAATACTACACGTACAACTTTCGTCAACGTTACAAAGTATTACCTTACTTATGCAAAATACACATCGTCAGTGTGGTACATATTGTTTTCGGTAACATGCATGCGTCAAAAGAGCCAAGAAAACATTGCGAAAAAGGAGAAATACTGGTAATGAGTAGTATTCCCTTTTATCATGGTGGTTTTATCCGAATGTCCCACAGAGAATTTCATTAATGTAACGCTTGCTTTTGTTTTTAAAAAGCTTATAAATGGCAATATGTTGCCTTTTAACCGAGAAAACAACCTTTAATATGTGAACCCATACATTCCCATAAACAACCACGATGAAAATGGCCTACCATCGTCACATTAAAAAGTAAATCTTAGTTCTATTATTTCCCCAGGCTAATTAAAACGAGACGCGGTCTAAGAGATGAAATCTAGCCTGAAATGCGACGTTGAAATCAGTATAACAGTCGACGGAGAGGAAACCATAGAACCCATCCCAGAATGCCTCCAGGGGGCGTTCACGTGCATTTCTGATGACGTCATTTGTAAATGCGAAAACGAGGTTACGCTGCCATTGAGATACACCCAGTTTGTTAATAACTGCACTGACCAAGATAAATTGGACATCGGTGTGAAACTGCAAAATGAAAAGCCAAATGAACGGGAAAAAGACTTGCACACTGCTTTGAAATGGATTAAACAAGAAATGGTAAGCTACGTACAATTTCTATATCAGATTAATATTACCTCAACAATGGGCTCAGTCAGTTAAGGTGGTGGACTCAGAACTCGGGGTCCCAGGTTCGTGCCCCATCGAGGCATCTGGTTTCGTGGGAGTGGCCGTTGGCAAGTCACTCCAGAGCACTAGTAAAGTACTGGTGCAAACAGGAAAGCCGTTACAAAACTGAAACATGTTGGTACGGCACTGACGAAGAGGAACCACATGGAACCTTTGTCAGAAACTTACTATAACTATAAATATGATCAAAACACCATAAGCCGTCGCTGCTTAGGGTCTATTACTTGCCTTATAATTGAGTCTGTACCAAATCAAGTCGGGACAGATATACTCCATGCCAAGCAATTGACTTGTTGCCAATACACCTCGATTTGAATATTCATAAGTTTTAACCCTATGAAATGGTGTACAAGAGTCCGACTAACAAATGCACGTGCACTCGTAAATTTTTGTTTTCAATGGCTCTATATGTGAAAACAACTCCGACACATATTAGGGGCGGGGTTTTGTCGACTGGTCAGTTGTGAAGCATCGATTGTAGATCAGCCAAAGAAAAGAAATATTACTAATGTAACATTGTAAGAAAGAAATCGCTTGCCATTTGGAGCTTTGACATACAAGTATGTATCAACATTTATTCTTTTTCGTTTGTGCATCCCTTGCAGGGAGGAAGCGAAAACTAGAAAAAACACCTAACCACATAGCTAATTAAGGCTGCTTTCTTGACATTGAGTACACATATTTCTCTTGAGTGTCACGTAAGCAATTCTAACGATTCGTTGATGGTTGTAGTAGCGATGGGAAATATGTCAAACATGTCATTTGTTTCAATTAGCGGACACTTTATTGACATATCCATATGCTCATTAACCAGCCCGGACTTGGACAGTGACGTGTCTATTACAGAATTAATTGACTATTGTTACCTTGCCTTATCTCTTTTTCCGAAATATTGGGCGACGATAATTTTACACATAAAGCTATGACTTACATCTCACATCCGTCACCTTGGCCTAATGGTCAAAGAGTCCGCCTCGGGACGGGGAGGTCGAGTGTACGAGCCCCGAGGGATGGCGTTTGTCCGGAAGATGTTAATTGTGGCTTGTTCCGAAATGGCTGGTTCGTGAAACGCTAGCTAGTTACATTAAATGGTTACCGACTAATATCCGGTTACCGCCTGGGATAGTGGACGAAATTGGAACTGGCTGATCCTTTCAATAGGGGTGACAGTATAACAAAGAAAAGCTTTACCTTACACCTCAAGTAACTATTAGTGTCGAGTTATTTTAGAAGTATACATCTTGAATGATTAGCACAGGTAGCAAGACCGATCTTTATTTTTATTACTTGTTTGTAATGATTGAATGGATGATTCTGATGAATACGGATTATATCTACGAAATTTACAGCAATAATGTTGTGAGAGGTAGTCTAACGACTGATTTAGAGAAGGTCGATTGTTCTACCTGGCTTGACCAACCGTTAAGGGCAGTTGAGTAGGGTTTCTTTATAAAACGATCCGGACGTCGCAACATCACTGAAATACAGGTGATGTGATAGAAAATCCAAATAAACACCACACAAACACAAATATTAAATAGCCAACATCGCGAGTCCTTTAGCCAATTACCAAACAATGGCGACATTTAACCACTTTGTTGCAGACACCTCTCCAAAACATTGTGGGAAAAAGAAAACTTGCTCGTAAAGAGCATTTTACCCTTTTCCCACTTTTTTTCCGCCCTATCGGAAAATTATAATCCAATTTCATTACATTTTGAAATGCCGTCTTGAAACTCTTTGAATTTGGGACAGTCGACAACTTGACGTTTGGAAAAGGGAACTTCAGCTGTCCGATTTGTAACGGATGAAGGATGTATAATCATCAAGCCTGTCCATGTTGACATATATCTCCGTGGTATCATGATTAATTGGTGAATTTACGTTTAAGTCGAATCAATCAGCAACTGTTCAGTTACTTTTCGATGCAATACTCAACTCAACTTTATTTGGCATTTGGCGAAAACATTGGCCATTTACGAAACATTTCAACAATATGCCCACGACAATTACCAAAACCAACTAAGAAAAATACACATTAATATATGAATACAACATACAAATCTATATAAAATCACTTTATATATCTACCATCTCATATATGTTTGCAAAGAGAGAGAGAGGGGGAAAAGAAGTTTTTATTTGTTGTTTTCTGAACAGGTTTTGCTTCTTTTCATTGCTAATTTGATGAAATTAGCAACATTTACCTAAATATTTTACTTATCACTGAAAAAGGCACTGCAAGCTTTCAAATTTATATATCAGGAATTAACCATTGGAGCAGACCTATTGACCCCCAGTAAGATCAACGCGATCGATTTCTCTGCAAAGTATTCCAAATTCAACAAAACTGAAAACGGAACGCAACCCTTACCGTGCTGGAACCGACTGTTGCCATAATGTCATGCTGATAATAAATGATAGTCCTCAAAAGCCTTCGCAGTACGGCAAGACTAACCGACACTTCCTCAGTAAATCTACTGAGGTCCCCATGAATTTTGTTCCGCCATTATGGCTAGTGTGATGCAACGCTGTACTAGTTGTTGCCGTGTGTTGCATTAATTTCTACATAGAAACGCGCTTTCTGCATTTGATTTCATGTTAGAATAAGATGTAATTGATACCACTTTAAGATTTTATCATAACATGCAATGTTGCACATAACTAGTATACATACTAGTTATGTGCACCATTGCATGTTAGAATACAAAACTGAAATTAAAGGTTGTGTAGTAGAGGTCTCGATTTACAAGGATGAGTGAAATGTGTTAGCGGACCGGATAGCTCAGTCGGAAGAGCATGCGCACGGTTTGCATAGGTCCCCGTATCGGGTTTCGGTCTGACTGCATGTTTTTCTCACCTTAGTTACAGTTGTAAATGGTACCGTAATTTCTTTCTTTTTTTTCGATAGATTATGATGAAAGAACAAGACAAAGTGCTAATGAAACAGTTTGTCAATCTCCGATCCCAGATCGTTCAGTTACGAAGCATATACGACTGCACAACAAGCTCAAACTCTGACCTCAGCCAGGACGGTAGCAACCTTTCATTAGACGACCTCTCAGCCCGGCCGTACAGTCCGGAACCGCTCTTCACTGGAAGTAGCCTTAGTCCGGACCTCGAACTGACGGAGTTTCGAGATCGAACTTCTTCACTTTTGTCCCCGTCTCGGACTAACGGTGCGGTGACGAGAATTAAATGGAAGAGTCACGAATATATTTGACAGGAAAATGAGCTGCAGGTTACATTCATGTGAATGTGTTCTGTGCTTTTGTGGTAACTGAACAAGGCAATTCAGTGAAAGAGTAAGCGGCAGGTCAGTGGATATCTGATAGGACACTCAAATGAGCAGCATCAAAAGGTAACGAATATATCCAATATGAATAAGTGAAAATGAAAGAGTCGTGCACGGTGAAATGGCGGGAATTGAATGGGTCAGTTCAGTTGAAACAATTCCACGAAAATCTGAACTGATCTCCAGTTGGGCCGCATCAAAAGGAGACGTAACACATTTAACAAATATATCCGACATAAAAATCTGTTATATGTCACGTGATCTTTGGTTGTGTAATGGCGGCAATCAATTTGTTAAGTCAGTGGAAAGATCAGGTTCACTCTAATCTGTATTAATCTTCTCTTGGACACCATTAAAAGGAAACGTTGATCATATGGGCCGCATCACGCGAAAAGGGGTACTCGGACATATAAAAAAACCGCTGAATCAGCTCTTTCTTAGCGCTATTATTCCAGCATCTAGTCACGACAGTTATCATTTGTATTTATTTAAAGGTAGAACTTGATGTCCTCTTAGATGACAAACAGTGTAACCCCAGACCAGCCGCCACGTCAGTGACGTGGCGGCTGGTCTGGGGCTAAACTGTTTACTATGTCCGAGTGCCCCTTTTCGCGTGATGCGGCCCATATATCATGAAATTGTGGGAATCTATTGAGCATGTCCGTAAAATTGTTAAACAGAATATCATCTGCTGGACATTAATGTTTTTGATGTACATGATTATGCGTAGAAACCATTTTCACGTTATGAGGAATTGCTTATTATGAGCAACTTGTCCTTCTGTCACAAAAGGTTTCGTGACAGTGGTGCCTTTTGTACCGAGGGTCCCGGTTTCGAATCCCTATTGGGCGAGGTGAAACTCTGCCGGACTAACCCTCAAATCGGCGCGAGCACTTGTTCAGTATCTAGGAAGCAGTAATCGAGACTGTATTTGAACAAGCTTCAAAATTCCTACCCAATCATTGTAAAGCAAAAGGTTAATATAAGCCTTAACTAGCAAAAGCGTTATTGAAAGGTATTATGGAATTATGACAAAACATAAACGAGATGCGATATACATTGTATTTGTTTTTAACAAAGTGGCCATTTATTGTAAAGACAACTAAGATATTCATAGAATAGGTGGCCTTTGAATCAAGGGTGTCCCTTTCGACAATCTGCAGGCTCTTTACAATAGCGTGTGTCGTAAATGGCCTTTATCTGGATTAGCATCGAACCTTAAATTGCCTTTGTTAGGTAAATGAGGTGGTACATCTAGTTTTGCATGTATAAATACGTTGTTGTTATACTGTTTTTATGTTGTTTTGAATAAATTTGTGATGGAAATTGGTTTGTTGGATTCAAGTTCGTTTTTCGTCCCCTAACAAATATGACTTTGGTCAACCTAGCATCGTTTTCACTGTAAGATTTGTCTAAATCTAATTCCGTTATTACAATCAATATATTACAACTAATTACTTATTATCTTGAGTTTTGCAATTTAATGAAACTTAATAATAGACGTAAAGAAAAGCGAAACTTTTTTGGAATGATTCTTCTTTATTGCAAATAATCTCGAAAGCTAGTATACATGCATTATACACTTGAATAACAGATGGATAAGAAAAATCACCGACCATTAAAGTCCATGGTCTCTGTCTACAATATTTCTGATGGCTTTTCGATTTAAGAAAAAAGGTTAGTAAACCACTCTGGGAAAGATAAGAGCAAATATTTACGAGGGGTGTTCGAAAAGTTTCCTGAAAACGTTTATAACTTCCTTTATTAACGCGAATATTCGAATAACATTTTTGAAAGTGGTATTTTGATATTCTATGCACGTAATCCGGAAAAAATTGGGATACAGATTACTCTGACGTACAATCCACATTCACCATGACAACGCAAGGAAACGTTGAGCGGGGAAAATTTTGAAATTCGTCACTGTATACATAGTGGCCTTAAGGGAGTAAATAAGACATGTTCCTAACGTCAAAATCAATTTCAAATTGCTGAAATATTACTTTTTTTTTCGCAAACAACGGAATCGGAGAACGGAGTCCATGAAAATGGCATTTGAAAAGCGGTATTTTATAAAGTGTTGTGTGTTAATGGGAGAATCGAAATCGGAGACCCTCTCCATAATAACTGATACCTACGGTGCACGTCCAATGAAAAAAAACGGCGTATATGAGTGGTTCAACCTTTGCAAATAAGACCCTTTGTATGGTGGTACTGATCGCCTAAGATCTGAACGTTCCAGCGTAACGTCAAGAAAAGTCGCCGAAATAAGGCAGTTGCTGCAGTGTGATAGTAGGCTTACAATAAGATCCACAGGCTTGAAGGTTACATTCTATTCCATTGTTACTAGAGAGCTAGGCATGTCTAAGGTCTGTACTGGCTAGATACCCAGAATTCTAACAACTGAACAAAAAGAATCTTAGAGTAGAAACCGCAAAGTCATTCATTAACAGTATTGTAACCATGGTCACTGTTTTACGAATGCTCACCAAAGCAACACTCACACAGTTAGGCATTGAAACGGTTAAGCATCCTGCATATTCACCGGATCTAGTTCTTTGCGATTTCTGGCTTTTCCCAACCTTGAAATCAGGGTTGCACGGCAGAGGGTTTGCTAATTTTGATGACCTACCCTCGCTAGTCAGAGAAACCATATCATAAAATTCCACAGAAATATTTCAGGTCATGCTTTGATAAGTGGATACGTAGGTTGGAGAAGTGCGTATCATGTAAAGGAGAACATGACGTTGCCCCGCTCAACGTTAACCGACGTTACCACGGTGACTGTGAATTTTGCATCAGAGCAATTTGTACCATTTTTTATTTTGCATTATGTGCATAGAATATCAAAGTATCATCATTGAAAATTTTATTCAAATATTCGAATTAACAGATAAGTTATGCACGTTTTACGGATACTTTTCGAACACGCCTCGTATATGTATTTTCTTTAACTGGGGAGGGGGGCGAATAGGTAAATATTCGAATATTTGGTTTAAGGTCCGTATATTCGAATCGAGAATTACTATCGAAATATTCATTTGTTTAGCCAATATTACTGTATTGCTCAATTCTCCACACCCTCTACAAACTATTCGAAAATCAATCCTGTCTACATCTGCATATGGCATCCAGATTTGATTACCATGTTTTGGTAACGATTGCAACCAAATAAATCACATTGACAAATTGACCCGTTTGCAAGTCTGCATGTGTAAACATGGCTTAATATGTATGCGATTTTAGGGGTTTAAGCAAAGGATACATGCATCATTATTTGAATATGCAATAGATCCAGATTTTAAAGCAGTTTTCAAGTCGAATATTCGAATATACAGTATTTGAGTTGTTGTTACCGAATATTCGAATAGAGATTTCACTTTTCGTTTCCATACTTATTTTTAACAAGTTCAAGTTCAAGTTCAAACATTTTATAAGCATAACATTTTCATGTCGTTGCTACATACATACATACATATATACATTTACAGATAGATAGATGTTTTATTTCTGTTTTGTTACTTAAACAATAGTACCTTGTTACATACACATACCATTGTTACATATTGATACATCACATTAAAACAAAGGCATATATTCTTTAATACTAAATACCCTCTCGTTAGTATACATCTATTGATACATATATAGTCGTACACATATATACATGTACACACACAAACCCACACAAAGCACACACCCAAACACATACACCCAAACACATCCAATTACCCACACCCACACCAACACATTTCAGGAAACACATTTATAGATAAATTCTTATGTTCTGATGTTAGATACTAATACATATGTATATCCATACACTGACTTCCTATCAATTTACATTAAAGCGATAACTAGAATTACATATTTTGATAGTTGCATTAAGAGTAAGATATTATATATATGTTCATATTTTTGCTTTATCAATAAAACCTATATCTAAGTCTTTGGAGAATGGACTAATCAGATAAAAAATGTCGATTTTGGATTGAAATAAAACAAGTATTATAAAGTTATGGTTGATCCCTAGGTAAGGAGAGTAATAAGTCATTTCGCCTGTTAGTTACGTCCCTTACGAAGCAACACAAATTGAGCAGACTTTGCCTATTTGTAGATGATAGAAGCTTGACAAACTTTTGCGTACTAAGGCGTTCTCTAAAGTATCTTTTTACATAGTCTTGTCTGAGATCATCATATGTATCACATTTCAATATAAAATGGAACTTTTTTCAATATTTCGACACTAACACAATAGATATACTCTTTCATCTCTTTGTATTCTTTCTCTTTAATACATTGCAGAATGAATCCTTAAATCATGAGATGAAATTCTAATACATGTGATATATCTTCTAAGTTGTTTACTTACAGCAATAATAAGGTAGTTCTCCTCGCCAAGGCTGGGTTTAATATAAATAATTAAATATATAAAGTGCTTAAGACAGAATTAGATTGCATGTCAGTGAACCATTTTTGTTGAAAACAATCAACAACTCTTTGTTTAAAACTGAATTCTCGTCAACAACATTGTAATTTGCCCACGAAAATCCATAGTCATTTAACAATGTTTTTACTTGAGTAACCCAATTTTGCTTTCCATTATTACTTTTTTGAAGAGATCATTGAATAACATATTTTAATATGATATTGTCTGTTTTAACTAGTGTTAACCAATATTTTATAATCTGAGTAAATCTATTGATGTAGAGCGGGTAATGTCCCATTTCACCAAGAATTCCATCGTTACATGGATTTTGCCTTACTCCAAGTATCATCTTGCAGTATTTAAGATGAAGTCTTTCAAAATCCTTAGATTTAGTAAAGCCCTAAATAGGGCAAGCATAATTAATAATGGATGCAACAAATGTATCAAATAATTGCATAGCAGTTTTTTGTTTCATATCATGTTTATTAACATTGTGATATGCATTACTTTAGAAGCTTTACCAATAAGACATTGGTTATTTAAAACAAATGATCCTGTGTAGTTAAAAGTAACTCCAAGGTAGTTGAAATTATCAACAATTTCTATGGCTAGGTTATTATAATACCATTGTTCGTTATTATGTAATCGACCTTTCTTACGAAAAACTACGATTTTTGTTTTTGATGTATTTACTTCGCGACCCCACTTGGAGCAATACAGATGTAATTTATTTAAACTAAGTTGCAAATCTTCGGTAGAGTTTCCAACAATTACCATGTCATCAGCAAAACACAGTAGCATAATATATAGTTCTGAAATACAGATACCAGAGTTAACGTTTTCTTGTAAAAATAGTTCAAGGTCTTCAAAGAAGAGTGCAAAAAATGCTGGTGAGTTATTCTGGCCTTGCTTCAAGCCCGCTCATATATTGAAAAAGTCTAAAAATGAGTTACCATGTTTTATACATGATTTGACATTTGCATACATTGCTTTAAACATAATAAATAATTTACAATCTAGACCCATATTGAATAACTTGAACCATAGTGCGTTGGTATAAACAGAGTCGAATGCCTTTTTAAAATCAACGAATACACAAGGAAATCTACGATTCTTGCTCAATGCAACCTCAATCAGAGTATGTCAGACAAATATCCCATCCACTCCTTCGCTTTCGAAATCCAAACTGGCAGTCAGAGATAAAATGATTTACATAAACATACACAAACAATCTATACTTATTACTATTATTATTACTATTATCATTATTAATATTATTGTCATTATTATGATTATGATTAAGTAAGTTAATTAAATTGATAATCATACACTCATGGAGGCTTTAACACACACTGGCTAAGATACCCTGGACACAATATCAACCAATCTAATGTTTTCCTAATTGAGTTTTATTTTTTTGTTTCTTCCCTATGATTTCTCATATCGTAATTAAAACGTTACTCAAATATGTAATTGCCATCCGCTCTCATTTTCATTTTTGGACCATTTGTAGAGTTCCATAATCCATATTAATAGGTTACTGTGATTGGTAGCATTTTGCTTTACTCTACTTCTTGGTACCGTTTTATCAAAGACTTACAGAAAATGCATCACCGATGGGTATTTCAAATAGAGATCTTTGTTTATATAAAAAAAAAGATTTATTAGTCTTATATATCTGCAACGTAAATGAGCTACATACCGTCGACATCGTTATGAAAGGGATGAAAAGTGTATCAATAGTCTATACGTGTATAAGTTTAAAGAAATGTGTTGTCATATCCATAGAAGAAAATATATTTACAATCGTTTAAAAAATGTCTTTATCTCAATATGTAAGGTAAACCCTTAAAGGAATCATATCAAATTGATCTCTTCGATTTGATTTATACAGCTTTCGAATTTTACTTTGAAATCCACAGTTAGGCGAAAATCAAGTTTATTAACATCATGTTTAAGCAGATCCGTTGTACAAACAAGATCACCCTTAGGTCTACCACAGAACGCATGTGTCTTTTAAATAGTTATCTTCATTTCGTGATAGCAAACAATATATGAAACGGTCTATTTACGGCCTTATGTCCTGTGTTATCAATCAACTTGCCAACGTCCACATCATCAATGTACAGATCATATGTCCACGCAATCATTATACTAACAATACATCCACTCACTCAATCTACTAGCGAAACGTCCACATCATCAATTAACTAGCCAAATGTCGGCGTGATAATTCTACTAGCAAAACGTAAATAATCTGCTAGCCACACGTCCACATAATCCATCAATTAGACAAATGTCCACGTAATCATTGTAATTCAATTCAATTCAAATATCTTATATTCGCTCACGTCTGAATTTATCAGATATAAAAGTATAATAATACAATATTACATTCATTCACATAAACAATAGTAATGTACATATATAAGTCGTAATGAAACAGACATATGATAAAAGAATGGACAGGGATTGGATGGGCTATACGACATCGTATGCTTGACAAGCGCACCATATTTAGTGTTTAACCTATTAATTATACTGACATTGATTAATTGACAGCGTCAAACACTAAATATAGGTTAGAGGCTAGATAGTGAAATTTAAACGATATAGAAACCCCAAGGAAGGAGCGATAGCGACTGACGGGGTTTCTATGTCGTTTAAATTTCACTATATAGTCTCTAAACAATTTAGTGTTTAACCTACATTTCCATAGAGCGCTCTATTTGACGCTGGCAAACCACGCCTCTACGGGTATGATCTGCGAATGGCATAAAACTGCTGCTCAGTATTTTGAAATTCGACATAAACCACGCCTTCCGCGGCTGTCAATTGCATGCCAAGAATGTGCCATACCATATTTGGAAGAAGAAAACTGCACTACCCAATGATGTAGATTGCAATGTAGTTTTGAGTTTAACCCGTTACTCCATAATTTATTCCTCACCTACAGCAGAAAACTTGAGAAGCCCTTGTGACAAAGGAAGAAATTGCTTGTAACGAGCAATTTCTCCTTTTGTCACAATATTTTCTTTTCAATTTCAAAAAGAAACTGTGTTTTTTCATGATGTATATATGTGTTGTCTGTTGATGCTTTCAATTTGTACCCGTCACATTATTCCTAATGGGGTAAAAGGTTAATATAGTTCAGTTTCTTTTTTTCTCAACGATGTTAGGATACCCAGTTAATTGTAATTCCTTTTTATTTATTTCTGTGTTTATTTCTCCCCCGCGACGTCACAGCGATCTTTCAATCGCTACCGTAGGCTAGGCTTACACGTGTCATTGATTTGGAGGTGGAGCCTAAAACTACACATTTATGCGCATGCGTGATACCAGAGTAATAGTCCCATAGAGCCCAGATAGAACACTCGAAAAGTAGTTTATGGAAAATAAACCAACAAAAAAATTCAAATTGACGCATTCTCATTGGATGAAAATGTAGGTTAAACACTAAATTCTTTAGAGGCTATATAGTGAAATTTAAACGACATAGAAACCCCGTCAGTCGCTATCGCTCCTTCCTTGGGGTTTCTATATCGTTTAAATTTCACTATCTAGCCTCTTACCTATATAGAAACCCCGTCAGTCGCTATCGCTCCTTCCTTGGGGTTTCTATATCGTTTAAATTTCACTATTTAGCCTCTTACCTATATTTAGAACTAAGAGACAGACTATAAGAAATGTTATGGCTTAGTCTAAAAATAGACTACTTGTTAGTTTCACACTACACACCTCACTACACATGTTTTGGCATTAAGGTTGCTTCCGTTTTGAACAGTACAAGCAACATGGCTGCGATATAATTATATATGCAAGATGTTCACTTATTCAATATGCTAGCAATACGTTCACATAAATCAAACTGCTAGCGAAAAATCCAATGTATACAATCTGCTAGCAATATGCCCACTTATTCAATCTACTAGCCAAATGTCCAAACAACCAATCCACAAACCAAATTTCCGCGTTATAATTCTTTTGGCCAAACGTCTACGTAATCACTATGCTAGTTAAACTTCCTTTAACGTAATAAATCTACTAGCTAAACGCACACGATAACTGTTTTCTTACAATATCCAAACCACGTGTTTAGATATTCACACATATGTTACTTGAAGGTTTCCTTCAGAAGATGTATTTCTATTTCTAAACGACGATGCTGTTTGGTATTTGCAGCAACGAATGGCTCTCCAAATACGTTTAATTTCGCTCCTTATTTCAGGAATGCGAACAGAGAAAATGATGGGGTCCCATAACGTGTTGCTCATGTATAATAGACGCAGCGTACTCATAACGACATCAACCTCCAACCCCCAACTCCTTTCGCTAGATACAATAAAGACAATTATCCAGACGAATGGAAGCATACACACTAAATAGGTTCCCAGTATCAATACAACCGTCCATACGATTTTCCTGAGATTGTGACTCTGGCCGGTTGGTGCCAATGCAAACTGGTGCCGTAGATTGCAAACGATACAGCAGTAAATTATGACGAATGGCACCACACTTAATGCGGAAATCAGGACAAATAACCTGCCAGACATTTCTGAAAACGCCGGTCGATCGTTCAAACCAGGCTTGAGTTTAGAGTAGCTGATAACAGAGGAGACGACTAGTTGAGCTACCGACGGTATTCCCCAGAGGAAACCTACAATCTTATACCCAATGGTACCTGTGCTCAATTGGCGATATTTAAACGGCTTTCTCACGGCGTACAATATGTCTATTGAAATAGCGAACATAGTAGAAAGTCCTGCATACTGCGCAATCGAGTAAACATCTGTCATTATCAGCTTCAAACAGCTGTGCAATAAAGATTCTCCGTTCATAAAGCAGTCATATCTTACAAACAAGATTGCATTCCAATAGTTATGAAAACAATAATCGTAATACACAGTACTAAGAAGTGCAAGGAAGAGATCAGACATAGCTAAACTTCCTATCAGCATCAGTCGTAGTTTTAAACGTCCTTTCTGCCTAAACAAGGTTGTAAGAGTAAGAATGTTCAACAGGCTTCCTGATATACCAAGGATGTAGTTGAACATTCGCATGCGGAAAAAGATTGCATACAAATCCCACGAGTCCTGCACGAATGTTGGTCTGATAGTTGTAAAGTTTTCAGTCATTGTTGAATTCCATTGGTCCGTATGACTTCTTCCCCAAACATCTAAAGTGTTTGTTTTGGATGCGTTTATGTATTCATCCATTTTCATGAGCAACGCCACTGCTCTTCTACATATCGATTAGATCCATGACATAGATAACACAACGATTGTATGCAAGCGTTATTGGTGAGAATGTCACTTTTCGCCTCACAGAGCTTATTTGCGTCCCTCTTCTGAATAGAAGTACTGTATGCATATATGTTAAAACAATAATGTTCGTTTTAAAGCTGGCCATTTCGATCCTAGTTGTATTTCAATTACTTTAAAAGCAACATGCCCTGCTTGGACGCAACTTCGATCACTAGTTCCACGGCGAGGCTGGACGCTGGGATATATACGCGCTTCATTTCCCATGGGTGGGGTGTAATTGGCTTGGTAAGGCCATTGGTAACTCTAGAATTCTAGAAAAAGGGGGCATTTAAGCTACCTATCCTGAGATTACCTTATAGAATTTACATATTCTATCACTCCTTTGAATCTTCGCAATGATTTATACATGTAGCGTGTGATCTTTTATGAGTAGCTATAAAGTACATGTAGTTCATTTGGAGATACTTTAAAAGGCAAATACTAGCATTATCTGTATCCATGCCTCTAATTGCTATAAACAATTATTGCATATATATTATGCATTCATACGTTGTTTCTGACATGCTATTATAAAGCTGACATCCCAAGTGATTAACAAAATGCCATACAGTTAGGCAGCTCTGATTGTGTCTTGTACAAACCGGTCAGCAAATTACGAAACTCCTAACCATTATCATGTGTCAACTATGGAATATTTCATTTGATTCAATTATTCAAAAATCGCTGACTATCGCTATCTGTTCTTAAAGATCAATCAGTCAAGCTAGTTGACTATCATAATTATCCACCATGTAACCAGTACCTTTTTGGACTGGTCAGCTGATTTTTTATTATGATTTATTTAACAATGTTAAGTGATTGGATGATATGCAAAAAGTGACATTTACCCGTTCCATCTCCAGCTATGTGACGCCCGCTTGTCTCATATAATACTTAATAGGATTGAGTTTGAAATGTCAACCGAAATGACACCTTCAAACACGACATAAAATGTCGCAGTACATTAATATCACAGGGCGACAGCCGGTCCATGCGAGGACTGGTACAAGTTTCAACTTGAGTCATTCGCTGTAGCAAATTTCATGGATTCTTTGAATAATGGGAATGGCACATTCAATTCAGAATGGATTTATACATATGGGATAGGTCAAAGCTTTGTGCAACAGAATGCATCAAGCTGATTAAAATTCTAAATCTCAATAGAAGTGTTAGCTTGGTGCAAAATAAGGTGGACAACCTTCGTTAACGTTATACAAGAATACATGTACATGTGTATTGATAAATCCTAAATTAAACTCCAAACAGAAACATTGTTTATCCCGTTACATGGTTACAAGAGGATATAAAATCATTGTGCAGATGGAGTAGTGAGTGGCTACTATCTTTCAACATTGATAAATGTAAGGTTGTTCAATATGGGAATGTGACTTATAACACTCATTACCAGATGTTGAACAATGATGGAACACAAGTAGAACTCCAGAAGGCTGAAAGTGAGAAAGACCTGGGGATACACTTCACAAGTTCTTTATTTGACCTACACATCGGCAAGGTTGTTATCAAAGCTTACAGTAATGCTGGTCTTATCATATCAAAAGAAACTTTGTTTATATGAACAATGCACACTTTTTACTATTATACAAGTCCCTTATCAGACCTCATTTAGATTACGGGAATAGCATATACAACCCTATAACTAAGAAAAATAAACACATCCTGGAGAATGTTTAATGGCGAGCAACCAAACTAGTGCCCAGGACTAAAGAACAATGCATATGAAAACCATTTAAGAGCCTTGAATTTACCCACGCTGGAATATCGTAGACAAAGAGGAGATTTTATTCTATTATTCAAAATTATTCGTTAAATAGATGATACAGACTCAACAAAGTTCTTTCAAAAATCCAATGATCAATTTTGAATGAGAGGAAATAGTTTGAAACTGTGCAAATTAAGAGCTAACAAAAACCTGCGTCTCAACTCATTCTCCCACCGCGTCATTAGGAAGCCGCGAGAAGCGGCTTCCTCCTTGGAATGCAATGTTAATTTTTCACATGGAGTTGCATAATATTTTTGGGAGAAATTATTGTAAAAGAAACTTCACTAAAATGTAAATAAATGACACAAAAAATGTATTGACCAGCAAAAAGAATGTTACTAATGTTAATTTATTACAGGAATCTATTTTCCTATAACTATCAAATAAAATAATGGTATTGAAACCAGTTGTGAAAGTTTGTCAATGACTTCTCCCTAAAAATGTCGTCACGCGTAGACTTGTCAGTGCGATTAAATTTTAGATGTGTTTTGTTGAGTGCAACTTTTTCGTAGTCACAACATTGTTATAAATAGGTTGTAATTTTACTACCTATATCATTTTACGTCCATTTATTATTTTCCATATAATTTTGAGTCCATATATAAAAAGGCTTTGTTGCTTTCATTCATTTATTTTTAAGTTTGAAAGCCAGTCTAAAAAATAGTCACCTGCTTACTCGTTGATTAGAGAGGATGAATTCGGGTACCATGAAAAGCACGCAACTTAGATAGGCATATCTTTTTTTCTAATTTGCACCATATTTTTATACTTAAGAAAGTCCTTAATTACAATCTGTGTGTAGTTTAAAAGTAATAACTTTACAAAAATATTAAAAATTTTCACATGCTCTTGTTAGCCGTCCGTCCGTCCGTCCGTCCGTCTGTTTGTCACACTTGCTTTCCGACCAATAACTAGAGTTCCTTTTGACCCACAGTCTTCAAACTTCATTGGATGATTGGTCTTACTAAGTTACAGACCCATATTGTTTTTGATGTTATTAGGTCAAAGGTCAAGGCTACTCTGACCTTAAATGTAAAAACACTTTCCGACCAATAACTAAAGTTTCTTCTGATCCACAGTCTTCAAACTTCATTGGATGATTGGTCTTACTAAGTTACAGACCCCTATTGTTTTTGATGTCTTTAGGTCAAAGGTCAAGGTCACTGTGACCTTAAATGTAAAAACGCTTTCCGACCAATAACTAGAGTTCCTTTTGAACCACAGTCTTCAAACTTCATTGGATGATTGGTCTTACTGAGTAACAAAACGCCATTGTTTTTGGAGTCATTAGGTCAAAGGTCAAGGTCACTGTGACCTTAAATGTAAAAATCATTTCCGACCAATAACGAAAGTTTCTTTTAACCCACAGTCACTTCATAGGATGATCACTCTTATTGAGTTACAGACCCCTGTTATTTTTGGGGTCTTTAGATCAAAGGTCAAGGTCACTGTGATCTTAAATGTAAAAGCGCTTTCCGACCAATAACTAGAGTTCCTTTTGACCCACAGTCTTCAGACTTCATTGACTGATTGGTCCTACTGAGTTACAGACCCCTATTATTTTTGGGGTCATGAGGTCAAAGTCACTGTGACCTTAAATGTAAATACGCTTTCCGACCAATAACTAGAGTTCCTTTTGACTCGGAGTCTTCAAACTTCAATGGTTGATTGGTCTTACTGAGTTTTACAGACCCCTATTGTCTTTGGGGTCATTAGGTCAAAGGTCAAGGTCACTGTGACCTTAACTGTAAAAATAATATTTTTTATTTTTTTTACATGTAAAAATCATTTCCGACCAATAACTGAAGTTCCTCTTAACCCGCAGTCTTCAAACTTCATACATGTATGTAATAACATGTTCCTTCCACATTACTCCAAACCACAACCAGGCCAATTCCTTCCACCTTCTCTCAAAACTACTTTATTGCTGAGCAGTGGGGAGACATAAGCTTTTTTTTAAAAGCATCTTCTAGTTTTAAAAAATGTTTTGGTATTCTAATGGATATTTTTGAAAATTTAGCAACACATTATTTACAATTATTCTAGTTTTCCTGAATATACCCTTTTTTTTGCTTAAACAAATTCCATCCATTTTGTATGCTGGCTCAATATATGTTTCTTAGGTATTACATTTCATCCATGTTTTACAGCTCATACTATTTTGTTCGTTAAAAGCTAGTTTGATATATGTTCTACAATTCATAATATTGTGTTGTTAACCAAGTCACACTACCCTAAAAATTTAAGGTGCTCAACTTCTGTCCATTCTAAGTTTGTGTATTTGTTTTATTTTCCAAGTTAGTTTTATCTCTGTGTACATATTTTCAAAACTAGTCACTTTTAACTTTATGTTGCATTTTAGGAGATGGTCATTTACATTTTGCCATTAAATGTTAGTTTTTTTCACAGTTTTATTTCTGTTATGCTTACCTTTCAAACAGGAAGGGCAGAGTGTTGTGTTTTGTGAACGCATTCTGATATATATCATTTCTCTAATTCTCCCCCAAGCTTTTGGAGACAGAAGGGGGGCATTATAGAAATGGCCTCCCGCCTGTCTGCTTGTCCATCCGTCTGCCTTTCACACTTGGTGTCCATTCCATAATTTGTTTATTCATCAGGATTGTTTTAAGAACTTGGCACAAGTGTTCCCATAAATCATACAATGTGACATGCAAAGACCAAGACCCCTGTCCCCAAGGTCAATGTGACACTTGAAGGACAAAGGTTAACATAGTCAAATATATGGTAAATTTTTTGTCAGATCCAAATTGTTTGCATTCATCAATTGATTCTCAAATAACTTGGCACAATTGTTAACGGTATTGACATGATCTGTTGTGTGAAACACCGACATCCATACTTCAAAGTTCAAGGTCACAAAAGTCAAAGCTTTAAAATGTATTTCGTGTCCATTCCATAACTCATTTATTCATCAAGGGATTTTTAAAATAAATTGACACAAACATTCAACATAATGATGACATGTAATGCGAAACACCCACACCCTACCACCAAGGTCAATGTCACACTTGGAGGTCAAACATTAACAATTTGTTGTACGGTATGTTTCGTGTCCAGTCCATTACATTTGCATTTATCAAGGTATACCCCACATCTCTTGGCACAATTGTACATGTACACTATAATAAGACCACTTTCCATGTAAAATAACCAGACCCCTTCAAGTTGACGGTGTAAAATTATTCAGTTTGTGCAAAATTGAAATAGGCGGAGGACATTGGTAACTCTGTAAACTTGTGATACAATATTTTTATTATGTTCTTCCAAAATTTACATATACTTAACCATATTATTTACAAAAATAGTGTTGTGAGGAAATAATTTGATTTTCCCTCGCCAAATAGAGCAAATATAGCAATAGTGTCCCTCTGTATACAAGGAATTTAAGCACATGATTGTGTCTGTCTTCTACATCTCTCTGCCCCCTCCCTAATATTGGGAGAACGCTTTGTTTCTTGTGCTATCCAGAGATATGTCTGGGTGGACTTATGTCTGGAACTTCCTGAATCGTGTCGTCCTCCTTTCCATAAACTGCTGACATGCTTTCTATAACTTGGTACAAATGTTCACCTTTATAAGACAGTGTCCTGCAGATGCAAAAAGTCTCTAGGTCAAAAGTCAATCTCACAGAGGAAAATTCTTGTCCAGAGCATAACTTCATACATACAGGGATTATAATATAACTTGGCACAAATGTTCTCCATGATGAGGAAGAATATTGCGGAAACATTGATTGCTAAGAGTCAAGGTAACACTAAGGGGTCAAATTTCAAAATAGACTTTTCAAGTCTGTACATTCAACTTGCATAGAAATTTTTTAAAATGGTTTCATATATATATGTTTCCGCTTTTTGACTACCCAGAGCATCACTATAACCTGGTACGATTTTAAATGATTTCCGATACTCCCCCGCACCACAACCCCCACCCCCCTCCACCCCCACCCCGTCATGGTAACAGGTAGGGATAAACACCAGTGATTGAGTTTTTTCATGTCAGATTGTTCACCAAAACATTACGGCTTTCGTTTAATGCCCTGCATCAAACATTTTTCTTGTCAACCATTGGAATCAGCTTCCAGAGGACATCGTACAGGCGAAAGGTGTTACAGACTTCAAAACAAAATTAGATAGACTTTGGATTGATAAAGGATTCAACTTAGACGAGATCTATTAATCCGATATTTGATAACTATTTACTTGTAATTTGACTGCTTAGACCGGACGAAACCGCATAAAGAAGATTTCGAGGGGAATGACAAGCCTATCAGAGCTTAAGAAGTTTTCCATCATCACAAAGGTAGGTATAAAATTGACGTGTTCAGGGGTGCCATGAAAACTAAGTGATTCACGATTACTTGACACGTGACCTCCTTCATTTGCATAAGGTCAAGCAACGCATAAGCTGGCGCATTAGAGTCAAAATATATGAAAAACGATGCTTATTTGGTTCATCTAATGTTTCCAATTACAAATTATTACTGGATGCTAACTTAACTTGAAAAAATCGAAGGTTTTACTCGGAACTGTTTGTTGCCTCTCTGCACTTAAGAGCTCTTTTATATTTAGGACTCATTTTTTGAAATTAACGTCATAGAGACAAATCTCCCGTTTCATTTACATGAAATAGACATAACCAATATCCTCCAAAGTGAAAACTCTCAGTACAAATATTATAACACATTACCTATCCCCCCTATATATGTCTGTTCACGACTAATCCACTCTACTATAAACAGAGAATACCGCGTGACGTCATATCCTATGATATCACATGATATCAAAATTTGTCTCGAGGCTACTATCTAAGGTTAGGCCATTCAATCTAGCCGAAAAAAGGGCCCGACCTAGACAAAATTGCAAAAGAATTTCTGAATGTTATGTGCAAAATTATACATAGATCATAGCTCATTACAAAAAGTTGCATGTTGAAGTAGGTAGGGAAAGTTATATAAAAGCGATTTAAACCTGTCTTTTTTTGGGCAAAGTCAAATAGCCAGTATAGTACACCATAGTAGTATTTTATGACGTAAAATCGAGAAACGTCATCACTGTGACGTCATTTTATCTAACATAATGGTAACCACGTGGTACCTACCTTATACGATCAAATATTGCAGATTTTCGTTCGTCTTTTATTGAATAGATGCTTATGTTGCAAAAGTGCAAAAAATAGGAACATTGTATAAAAACATATAAGGAAATAAGTGAAACAATCAATATTCTAATGAAATAATGGATGTATCGCCCAATTTCATGAAAGTACGGAAGGCCATTTCTGTCATAATTTTACTGATTCTTCAATTACTTTCGTGGATACCATTTCGTTGATTTGAAATCCTTATTAGACCTTGTATTCAGCTTACAATAACTATTTCAAACTATCTTTTTAATATGTTTGCTATGTGATATCTAGTATGTAAATTATTTGCATAAATTTAAAGAATTTGCAGAAATAACTTTAACATAGGTTTTCTCATTTGACAGAAAGCATGGTTCTTAAAAAAGGTGAAAAGTATCTTTAGACAGTGGTTCGTTTAAACGAAATAACTCAGAGGAACACAGTTTTGATAACTGTAAGAATATTAGAATCAGCATTGTCAAGTTTGTCAATATTCAATTAACATTCGGCATTGATCTACGGGAAAGTCTTATGATTGGATATTATAATCGATTATCTCATGCTTCACTACGATGTGTTTGTTATTTTAAAAGTGGAATTCTTTTTATTCAACTGCGCTTGGAAAACTGGAAAAGAAAGAAAACTACTTTGTAATGAAAAGCGGAAGTGGGACTACACAAAAATTGATATAAATCTGACCAAAGTTACTATTCATAAGACAAAGCAAATCTTTAGTCTCTTTCCTAAGTGAATCCTAGTGTAAATTTATGAACGTAAAGGTGTTCAGATCTTGCTTAATTTCAGCAATCATAAAAAGTTATCCGTTGGTTGAATATTGACAAGCTTCGAAGAATCGTCATCAAGCTTGACTATACATTGCTTATCATATATTAAGATTAGCCACTTCCGATTAAGCATTAATTTATTGGACAGTCAACTGAAAGCACTCCTTATCCCCAAGAAATATAACCATGACAGCAGTATTCCAAACTAAATATTGTTGACGTTTTGTCACAGAACTTATTGCAAAAGAATTGCCCCCTGTACGAACGTTGTGTTTTGGTATTTCAACAGTTTAACAAGTTAGTGTATAAAGACGAGTGCTTTGATATTTAGCTCTTTCAATATATTCACCATTTTTCTTATGAAAACCAAGTCCCATAAGAAGTTAATGTTCTGTACTCGGGATATCTGCTAAACATGTGACTATTGTCACGATCCATACAGTTACATTAAAGACATTCCTGTTAAGAGATAATTTACCTTTCCACATTGCAACTACCGAAATACATGTTACATCATCACATTGTTATGAATGCAAAAAGTGAGAGCGTAATTCAACAATGAATGCAATTCTTGTATAAGTCAAAAATGCATATAACACAGAGAAAACGCCGATAAAAATCAAACACTGAACAATAATTTGAAGATGATGGTTCTAGATATTTAAGACAATTAGACTTCGAGAGTTGTATAAACGAATTTAAAAGCATCAAAATCATCGATTTTTTTATATCATTTATCTTTTGCTTCACTGTGATTTGTATGTTATTTGTTAAATGGCACCCTTCCCTCAATTGTGAAAATAAAGTTGAAGAACAAAATAAGAAGTTGTAATGAAAGCTGAAGTGGGGCTAAACAAAAGTTAATGTAAATCTGATTGTAGTTGCAATTTATAAAAACAAAGCAAATCTTGAGGTTTATTTTATAAGTGATTATTAGCGTATGATGATCATAAAGGTGTTCAGAAACTTGTTTGATTTCAGCAATTTTAAGAAGTTTCCCTTGGACCATTGCCGAATATTGATTGAATATTGATATATTCAATTTCGATGGAAAATGCTGATTCTTATAGTTATCAGATTGTGCTCATCTGAGTTAAATCATTATTCATATCCCATATAGTTTGTGATCATATTACAGGGAACCTGTTTATAATTCTGGATCTTTTATTAGGAAATTTATCAGGAAATCTGGGAGACAATTATTTCAAAAAGAACCATTGACGTTTAGCTACATATTTACCATATCCTTAAATAGTTTACGGCTTAGGTCCAAGTTCGTGGCTTGAATGATATTTGAATGTACAGTTCATGTGACGTTTTATTTTAAGAACCAAAGACCTCTACTTAACAGACCTAAGAAAGAGCCTGACATTGAAAAATTTGAAATGAACCACTTCCAAAAGATTTTCTTAAAAAAGTACTATGCTATCTGTCAAATGAGAAAACTTTTTCAAAGTTATTTTTAAAGATTCTGAAAATATATGCAAATGAATAAAAGAGAAAAGACATCACATAGTGAATATAAGCAGATGGGTTGATTAGTCATATAGTTACTGTAAGCCGAATACAAGGCCTGATCGGGATTTGAAATCAGCAACATTATATTATTCTAAGAAAAAAGTTGAAACGGTGTTCAACGTCACAGAAGAAGACGACAAATAAAATGAAATCCACGAAAAGCATTGAATATCCAGTGAATTTATGACGGTTATGTCCTTCCGTAGTTTCATGAAATCGACAAAAGCAACGCATTATTTCATTAAACTTTTACTTTCGTCACTCATTTGTTTTTTAAGTCCTGTTCCAAAGTTCATATTTTTAGCATTGTCATGCAAAATAACCTTTTAGTTGATAAAAAAGGAACAAAACCCCGCAATATTTGATCCTATATGGTACCACGTGCTAGCCATTTTGTTAGCCAAAATGACGTCATAGTGATGACGTTTCAAAATATTACGTCATGAAATACTCCTATGGTGTACAATATTGGCCAACTAACTTTGCTTCAAAATGTGGGATTTAAAATCGTTTTTATATAACTTTCCCCAACTACTTCAACGTGCAACTTTTTGCATAGAGCTATCATGTATGACTAGTTTCGCACATAACATTTAGAAATTCTTTTGCAATTTTGTCTAGGTCGAATCTTATATTGAATGGCCTAGGTGTTTTTCCTGTTGCTCAATGCAAAAGATGATGTGAAACGGACTGCCATGAGAACTTGGTGATTCACGGTTACTTGACACGTGACCTCCTTCATTTGCATATGCAATCTGAACACATCGGGTTTATCAAATGAAAACACCTCTGAAATAATAGAGATGACGCCATATTGGTTCCCAGCGGAGTGAGGTCACTTCACTCTCGTGTTCGAAAATAGATCTTAAATGTGAAATCTAAAAAGTCTTTAAATTTGATTGAGGAAATAACTTAACATGTCACGACAACAATTTTGCCATTTGGTATGAGTTACTGATAAAAAGATTACTTGAAAGGATGTCCAACCCTTCCATACACATTGAACTACTTAACTTGCACGCTTAGAAAAGGTGTTAATTGGCGGATGCCGATTTACCCGAAAAATTATAACCCTACACTTTTATCCGAGGTGTATTTCACAGCTCACGGAAATACCCGAGTAGTTTCGATTGTTGCATATGACGCTGGAACTACTTTTGTCCCAGTTTCGTTTACTCATTACACTGACAATATATTTTTAATACATTAAAATATATAAAATCAATACCTGATTGTACTTCTACCGAAAACAAGTAAAGGAAAGTGACAAAAACAAATATATAAAACATATATCAAAGGTCTCTTTTTTTGCATTGTGTCAAAAATAGAGAATATCAGCCAAAAGATCGTCTGCAATTGCCGAATGCTTACAAACAAACCACCACAACTTAAACATGCCAAACTTCAACTTTGATGCACCGAACTTTGAGCTATTATGGGATGACGACAGTCCTAAACAACAACAGCATGAAATATTTGCATTGTGTCATGAATAGAGAATATCAGTCAGAAGATCGTCTGCAATTGCTGAATGTTTACAAACAAACCACCACAACTTAAACATGCCAAACTTCAACTTTGATGCACCCAACTTTTAGCTATTATGGGATGACGACAGTCCCAAAAAACAACGGCATGAAGAAACAAAGGTTAGACAAATAACAAGTGAAGAGATGGAGAGAGAATTTGGAATAGATCCTTTGATTTTTGAAGAACGTGTAACTGAACAAGAAGGGCCAAAAAGCCAAGCACCAGGACCATTAGATCAAGAGCCTAGCACCTGTCAATTTATTGACCTGTCTGAAACGGATATTGGTGATTTTATCAAGAATGTATCCAGCGATGGTACTTTGAAAAAAACATTATCAGACGTAAGGAAATTTGAAAACTTTTTGAAATCAAAAAAGGGCGAAAAGGAAATAAATGAAATAAAACCAGAAATGTTGCACCAGTATTTGGTAAGATTTATTTTTGCAATTCGGCAATCAAAAGGAGAATAGTGTGAACCTACAACTTTAAAGAACCATATCCTCGGCCTTGACCGTTAATTAAAAAGACATAGATACCCACATAAGATGATGGATACTTCAACAAACCACTTCCAATTGTGAAGAGAAGCTTTAAAGACGAAACAAAAGTCGTTTAAGAGACAGGGCAAGGGAAACAATCCAAATCGAGCAAGTCCATTAACAGATGAGGAGATCGACATGCTGGACTTGGCAGTAACAACGCAAACTCTTTGCTTATTGTTGGCTGGCTCAACAACTGTATAATGTATGGTTTGCGGGGAACAAAAGAGAACTAAAACCTAAGGTGAGTCACGTGTAAATTACAATTATTATTGTAGATAAAGACAGACATAAGATACCATTTCTTGCATATTCAAATCCAGGGATGAAAATGAAATTTTACAAAATGAAAAATTGCGCCAAAAAATGTCTTCCAAAATAATTCTTTTTTCAACAATAAGACAATATGGACAAAACGTTATATAAAAAGTTAATAGCTAAAAAGAAACGGTATTTTAAAATAAACATTACAGTTAAACAATTGAAAAAAAAAGTTATCCTAGAGGTTTTGGGAAAGTGTTTCGTAAAAAAAGTCAAATGAGAGCAATGAGATTAGTATAGATGCGTTTTTCGAGTATTTTTCAACACCTAATGACAGTGTAGGGAGATGTTAGAAGCCTTTATCTGGGAATATTTGTGTTGAGCACGACTTTGATTCTCAACAATGTAATTTCTATGAACTTGATGAGCCTTTTACTAACACTGGAATAGAATCAGTAATTCGTGAATGAAAGAAAAAATAAATCGTATCCTAGTGACAGTTGTCTTAACGAGTATTTTATAGAATCAATAGATATCTTATCGTCACATTCAGTTGACATACTTAACTGTATTTTTAATTCTGGGAACTTTCCCGACAGTTGGTGTGAAGTTACTATATACCACTACTAGTATATAAGAAAAATGATAAAAATGATGTGAACAATTATCGTGGGATTACCTTAGTTGTTTTTCTAAGCTTTTTGCCGGGGTACTAAATAAACGTATAAGTAATTGGGTAGAAATTAACGGTATATTAGGTAATGCTGAATTTGGTCTTTTGGAAGAAACGTCTGCTATGGCTGCTATATTCGCTTTTTGTCTCTATTATACAGCATGTCTTGAATCGTAAGGGTAGACTTTACTGTGCTTTTATTTACTTAAAGAATGCATATGACAGTGTTTATAAAAAACGGGTTATGGTATAAACTTCATACTATTGGGTTAAAAGGGAAATTACTGCGGATAGTAAGCGACATGTATTTTACTGTTAAGCTAAGGGTTAGACGTTGTAATAACTATTCGAACTTCTTTGAATGCGCTGTTGGATTAAAACAAGGGTAGGTAATTTCGCCAATATTTTTTTCCTTATTCTTAGATGACCTTGAACTCTTTTTAACTGACACTGTCAATTCTAGCCTTACCCTAGATGATATAACTTTCATTATTATGCTTTTTGCCGATGATATGGTCATCCTCGGTAAAAAAAAAATAAAGAGGATCTTCAAAACAGTTTGAATTTATTAGATGTGTATTATGATAAATGGGGTCTTATTGTTAATGTTAAAAAAACTAAAGTTATCGTTTTGGGGAAAAGGGGAAAGGTTCGGTATACAGAATGTCGGACTTTAAAAGGTAGAATTAGTTAATGATTTGAACTAGTTTGGTTCTGTTTTTAATTACACATGTTCGTTTCTCTTAAATAATGAATTCATTGAAGAAAAATGAATGTTAGTGAATATGATATAAAAGTTAAAACATTATGCCTGCTTTTTGACTAATATGTTGGGGCAACACTTAATTATGCATGCGAGGTTATCGGATTGTCAAAGTCAAAGTCAATTGAAAGCGTGCATCTCATTTTTTTTAAACAAATTTTGCATGTCAAACAATCTACTAGCACTATGGGAATATTTGGGGAAATGGGAGGATATCCATAATATGTATCAAGATATTTCCGAATAATCAAATATTGGTGCAAAGTAATTAATACAGATAATATCATTATCAAACATCTATATGCATCAATGATGGAGGACTATGACAAAGGTTTAAATTAGGGATGGGAACGAATAGTGAAATCACTATTCGAATATTCGACTAGAACTATTCGAATATATTCGAATATTCGATTTTAGAATTCGTTTTGATGTCCGAATGTCTGCATGTCCGAATACTAGTACACTAGTCCTCTGTTCAAACCTTTTGTGTATAGCGATATCTGTTTACATGTACGTGCATGCAATATCAAAGCAGTAATAACCATTATTTCGTTTTTTATCAACAGACAACTTTTCCAGTTTCTTACAGAGTTGGTCCATCAGAAACTTAAATAGTTGTTGATGTTCGGCAGAACGAGTACAGTAATTCCAGACACGTGATGGAGACATTGTGATGTTTAACGAATAGATGTAGAAATTAGAATGAAAATAAGTTTGACAAATTATTCTGAAGAAAAATATACTTTCTAACAGATTATTTGATTGGTCTTCGTGCATATGCAATCATGATTACGATTGGTTATTGAAAGAGTAATTGTTTAATTTTACGACAAACAAGTTACGTGATTGGTTGACACTGACAATTGTCAATTAGAGTGATTGACTTGTTTTGGATAATAAGGAGCAAGTGCAGATCATTAAGGTGTTTGATCTAGCGGCTTAAAATCGACTATTTTCACACTTAGGAATTAATCGTTTTGCAAACTGTCAAAAGATGTGGTAATTTGTCACAGGTGTTTTACTGTGTGACATACGTTGTAAAAACATCGTAAATGCACCTGGGAGCTAGGCACGTTCTTCGATATTTGGGATCGGTTTAGAGGAAGAAAATGAAAATAAAACAACATTATTTTTTAATAAAATTTATGGTAAACATACAGTAATATGGGTTCATTAAAATCGAATATTCGAATACTATTTTGCTATTCGAATATCCGACCCGCTATTCGAATATTCGTTCCCATCCCTAGTTTAAATAATTGAGAAAGAAATGTAAAAAATACTTTAGATATAACTGGTTTCTCGTATGTATGGAATAACCAATCAGATGTTATTCGAAAATCCTTTCCATTGAGAGTGAAACAGCGTTTAGTAGATATTTTATCCCAAATTGGGCTTTTAGTATAAGATAGATAGATAGATATCTTTTATTTGACCACCACTTATGTGTATAGTCATTTTTTACAAAACATATAAACATACAATATATACTGGTCAATAATCAAAGTATAATTACATACAATTTAAATAATTTCATCTATTTATATGTGGATGAACTATATTAATAATTAAGTAATATTATGCGTAAAAGATGTTCTCTCTTTAAAAGCAAATTTGAGATATGTTGCTAAATTTTTATCACATGATTTTAAAAGCTGTATAAATTTAATCATGCTTGGTCTTTTATAATAAAACTCATTTATATATTGTTTTCTTATGGAGATATATTGTGAACATTTCAAAACAAAATGGTACTCGTCTTCAATGTCTCCATTATTGCATATTTGGCATATCCTTTCATTTCTTGGTATTCGTTGAAGATTATAACGGCATGTTTGAATTCGCAAAGAATGCGAAGATGTTCTTATCTTAAAGATGTAAGATCTTAGTTCTACTGGTAAATAATCTAGGTACGATTCATATTCAAAATTATCCTTTATGTTGCAATATAATTGTAATGAAGAAGCGCTTCTAATAGTTGAAAATATATTCTGGATAAATTCATCTACTAAACGTTGTTTAAAAATTTGTATAAATGATTTGCAGTTTACTGAACACGGATTGTCCCACACATAAGAAAATCCGTGCTCAGTCAACACGCTTTTAATATTTGAAACCCATGAATTTTTACCTTTTTCACAATCATCTTTAGAAAGTTCATAGCAGTTCTTCAATACAATATTATCTGTGGTAATTAATTTAAACCAATATTTAACAATTTTAACATATCTAAAAATATATAGCGGGTATCTTCCTAATTCTGCATAAACACTTGCATTACATGTACCTTTTCTTACATTAACAATTTTCTTACAGAATTTCATATGAATCCTTTCAATCTCTTTAGATTTACTAAAACCCCAGATTTCTGCTGAATAATTCAAAATAGAACCAACAAAAGAATCAAAGAGCTGACACAAAAGCTTTGGTTTAAGTCTAAACTTCATACAATTAACAAGTAAAACGTTTAATGCCTTCAAAGCTTTCCCTACAAGTTGTTCCTGGTTTTGGCCAAAATTACCAGTATAACTGAAAATAATTCCTAGATAATTAAAGTTGTCGACATTTTCGAGAACAGTATTATTGTAGGTAAAACGCTCTATCGGCAAAGTTTTTCCTCTTTTACGAAACACCATTATTTTGGTTTTCAATGTATTGACTTCTAAGCTCCATTTTTGACAATAATCATGAAGTCTGTGTAAACTAGTTTGAAGATCTTCGGGGGAATTCCCAAAAATAACTATGTCATCTGCAAACAGCGATAATATTATTAATAAATCATTTATATGTATACCAGAATTTGGACCCTCTTGTAAATACAACTCTAAGTCTTCTATAAATAGAGACCACATAATAGGTGAGAGTACCTCCCCTTGTTTCAAACCAATATCAATATCAAGAGTATCAGACATGCTATTGCCTAGTTTTACACGTGATTTAACCTTGCTATACATATCCTTTACAATTCTTAAACACTTTCCCCCTATCCCCATTTTGTACATTTTTAACCGTAAGTTATTTCTATTTACACAAAAGCCTTTTTAAAATCGACAAAAGCACAATGTACCCGTTTATTTCTATTCAAATGTGTTTGGACAATAGTTTGTAAAGTACTATAAGTAGTAGTTATGATTTTCGTACATACAAGCACGTTAAAGACACATTCGCGCTCGAACAATATTTTGATACTTTACCAAAGAATCTGTCCATGCATTAAGATCGATTGAGATTATCGTCTCATTCCGTGAATCTGGTTGCTATGCATCCCAGAGAGTAGACTATGACCAAAGAGAATGCATATTTTTTTGTTATAAAAGGGAAATAGAGGACGAGTACCATTTTGTTTTAGTCTGTTCGGCTTATAAGGAAATTAGAACCAAAACTATTGAATCCTATTATCGAGTTAGTCCTAGTGTTTTTGAATTTGTGGAACTCTTCAAAAGTAAGAATATAAAATTATTGTGAAATTTAGCTATATTTTCACGCAATACATTTTTGCTCAGAATAAGTTTCGCCAATGAGTAATTGATCATTTTCACCTCACGTAATTATGTGTGCTGTGTCTTGTGTGTAATTATGTTTATCTTATATATATATATTATATCTGACCTTAAGAATTGTAAAAATGTTCATTTTTGTATGTAACTAGAAACTTTGTAAAGTTTACGTTACTCAATAAATTATTTATATGTATATCTATCTTTTATTCTTGTCCTTGCAATAATTTTGAAAATTGTCATTTTCCATATCGCTCTGTATTGAGAGTATCAATCTAAGGTGTGATATAATTGTTTTGACGGAACTACTTTTAGTCAAAGCAGATATGACTTTGAATACTAGAACCTTATCATAATGTTAGATCCAGATATTTACGATCACATTCTGCTCAATGAATTGATTAAAGCACTTGTAAACACGTGTTTAATCTCACTAATCCAGTATCTTGAGCTCCCCCTAACGCTGTCCCGATTCACTGAACATTCAACATGGTAACGATATGAGAATATAATCGGTTCGAGTAGATGTATTTAACTCTATTTGGTTGTATAATAAAATCCGATGTAATTACACATAAGGGGATATGATAAACAACTTAGTTAAACGTATTCTTGTGATTTTAAAAGACCTTCACTTGTATGAGTGTCATCATATAAAAACACTTCTTCTTTTTTAAACTTATTTCTGACCCGATAACACCCATACTCGTGACAGACTTTAAGTATCACCAAAATCCAGTTAATTAATCTCTATTATTCACCATTTTCTCAGACGTCATCTGCTGAAAAAGCATACGGCAGAACATAATGACTACATCCTTCATCAACCGCTGCAGATCTTACATAATACAGCAAAGAAATTATCTTTTTTTGCAGTTTGCCGTTTTCGTCTATTGTTGTTTTCATTTTACAGTAGGCATACATTCCATAAAGAGAGTTGACGCGTATTCAGTGTATGCTAAAGCGACAACAAAACATGCAAGTACAGTGTTATTTTTAGGGTTACCAAAATTCATATCCAAGTTGTTAGATGGCCAGGCTTGAGATCGCAGGAATGAGATCTCTTAGTATGTATGAATCCGGATACCGAATTACAAACGGATTTCATGGATTTCCGATTTCGATTCCATTGATACAGATTTCGAATTTTACTTTATATTTCACAGTTGGTCGAAAATCAAGATCATGTTTCAGCAGAACTGTTCAGTCAACAGGATCACCCGTAGCTCTACGACAGAATATAATGAGTGTTTTTTATATAGTTTTCCGGATTTTGTGATAGAAAACAATTTAATAATGAAACGTTATTTTTACGGCGTTCTGTCCTGTGTTATCAATCTACTAGCCAAATGTCCACAAAATCATTCAACTAGTAATACGTTTACGTAAAAAAATCTGCTAGCCAAACGTCCACGTAATCTATCTACTAGAAAAATGTCCTCAAAATTATTCTACTAGTTTAATCTCCGGTATTCATTGCACAAGCCAGATGTCAGCGTTATAATTATATAAGCAATACATCCACTTATTTAATATGCTAGCCAAACGTCAACAACATCAATATACAGGCCAAATGTCCGCGTGTTAATTCTACTAGTAATACGTCTACGTAAATATTCTGCTAGCCAAAAGTCCACTTTATCCATCTACAAGCCAAATGTCGAAGTAATCATGGACATGCAGGATGGCCGCGATATGTTCTATTAGCAATGCGTCTACTTATTTAATCTGCTAGTCACACGTCCATATCGTCAATGTACAGGCCAAATGTCCACACAATTATTCTACAAACAATATGTTCACATATTCAATCTGCTAACCAAATGTCCACATGTCTAAGTAAGCATTGGACAAGCGGGGTGGCCGCGATATGTTCTATTTGCAATGCGTCCACATTTTCAATATGCTAACCAAACGTCCACATAATCCATCTACTAGCCAAATGTCCATAAAGTCTTTCTAATAGCCAAATGTCGACGTAATAATTGTACAAGCCAGATGGCCGTGTTAAAATTATATTAACCAGCCGTCCACTTATTCAATCTGCTAGCAATAAGTCAACATAAATCAAACTGCTAGCCAGAAACCACTTATTAAATTTGCTAGCAATACGTACATTTATTTAACCTTATAGCCAAACATCCACTTAATCAAACAGGCCAAATGTCCGCGTACTTATTCTATTAACACTACGTCTACGTTATCATTATGCTAGTCAGACGTCCACATATTTGATCTACTAACCAAACGCCCATGGTTTACTGCTTTTGTCTTTAAATGTCAAAAACACGTGTTCAGATGTTCATACATATGTTGCTTGCACGTTTCCTTCAGACGATGCATTCCTATTTCTAAACGACGATGCTGCTTGGTATTTGCAGCAACGAATGGCTCTCCAAATACGTTTAATTTCGCTCCTTATTTCAGGAATGCGAACAGAGAAAATGACGGGGTCCCATACCGTGTTGCTCATGTATAATAGACGCAGCGTACCCAAAACGATATAAAAATCCACCCTTCCAAACGTGTTGCTAGATACAACAAAGATAAGTATCCAGACGAATGGAAGCATACACACTAAATAGGTTCCCAGTATCAATAGAACCGTCCATACGATCTTCCTGAGATTGTGACTCTGGCCGGTTGGTGCCAATGCAAACTGATGTCGTAGATTGCAAACGATACATCAGTAAATTATGACGAATGGAACCACACTTAATGCGGAAATCGGGAAAAATAACCAGCCAGACATTTCTGAAAACGGCGGTCGATCGTTCAAACCAGGCTTGAGTTGAGAGTAGCTGATAATAGATGAGGCCACTAGTTGAGCTACCGACGGTATTCCCCAGAGAAAACCTACAATCTTACACCCAATGGTACCTGTGCTCAATTGGCGATATTTAAACGGCTTTCTCACGGCGTACAGTAGGTCTATTGAAATGGCAAACATCGTAGAAAGTCCTGCATACTGCGCAACCGTGAAAATATCTGTCATTATAAGCTTCAAACAGCTGTTCAATAAAGTTTCATCGTTCAAAAAACAGTCATATCTTCCAAACGAGATTACACTCCAATAGTTATGAAAACAATAATCATAATACACAGTACTAAGAAGTGCAAGGAAGAGATCAGACATAGCTAAACTTCCTATCAGCATCAGTCGTAGTTTTAAACGTCCTTTCCGCCTATACAAGGTTGTAAGTGTAAGAATGTTCAACAGGCTTCCTGATATACCAAGGATGTAGTTGAACATTCGCATGCAGAAAAAAATTGCATACAAATCCCACGAGTCCTGCACAGATGTTGGTCTGATAGTTGTAAAGTTTTCAGTCATTGTTGAATTCCATTGGTCCGTATGACTTCTTCCCCAAACATCTGAAATGTTTGTTCTGGATGCGTTTATGTATTTATCCATTTTCATGAGCAACGCTACTGCTCTTCTACATATCGATTAGATCCATGACATAGATAACACAACGATTGTATGCAAGCGTTATTGGTGATATTGTCACTCTCTCGCCTCACTGATCTTATTTTCGTTCCCCTTTTGAATACACGTACTGTATGTACATGTATAAACAGGATTGTTCGCTTTAAATCAGACCATTTCGATCGTATTTTATGTACGTTGTGTTCCAATTACTTTAAAGGCAATCTAACTTACTTGGACGCAACTGCCATGCTAGTTCCACAAAGAGTCTGCAATCTGGTATATATACGCGATTCATTTCCCATGGGTTGGGGTCTAATAGGCATCGTAGCGCCTTTGGTAACACTAGAATTCTAGATAAAGTGGGCATTTTAGCTACTTATCCTGAAGGGATTATCGTATCAAATTTACATATTTTTATACTCCTTTGAATTGCAATGATTTATACCTATAAATTCTGATCATTTTATTAACAACTACAAAGTAGTTCATTTGGAGATACTTGAAATCGCAAATGCCTAGTCTTATCTGTATCCATGCCTCTAATTGCTATAAACAATTATTGCATATATATTATGCATTCATACGTTGTTTGTGACATGCTATGATAAAGCTGACATCCCAAGTGATTAACAAAATGTCATAGAGATAGGCAGCTCTGATTGCGTCCTGTACAAAGCGGTCGGCAAATTACGAAACTCCTTTACGAAAAAAGCTTTGTGCAACAGTATACATAAAGCTGGTTGATAACTCAGTCTCAATAGAATTGTTAGCTAGGTGCAAAGTGATGTTGAAATCATTCGTTAACGTGATACAAGTATACATGTATGTTGATGAATTCTAAATTGAACTTCAAACATAAGCATTGTATCGTATTTGTCCCCTCCATTATATGAAACACGGTTTGAAGTACAGTTGTTTTTAAGAACAATGCACAATTTATCCATGGTGACAGAATTGCAAATTCATTTAGCCAGATGTGTAGCACTTATGACTAATCTTTGTTTGGCTGAATATGACAGTTGCCATGGCCACGGAATATTTTATTTCTAGCCATTTATGAAGCAGGAGTTGGAAAAATCAGTGATATTTGGTCATTTTATATTGAGGATGTATATATAAAATGTAGGAATTTGATTTGCTTGTGATAAAAGTTTTCAGGAATATCATGTGATTTCAATAGATGTGGCTGCCCAGCTTTATATTTTTTGACAAAGATCATTTACGGATTCAACAGGTTTTGATTTTTTTAATTTTAAAGAATTTTTGGAAAGTACATATTTCATTTTGAAGTTTCTCTCAGTTGCGACCTAATACAGTAAGCTGATACATCAATGCATTGAAAAATACATCGTATGTTAAAACCACACTGGGTTTTCTTGTTTAGTAATAAGTACCCTTGTATTTAAAATTTCATATTTCATTGTACGTATGCCACCGGCCTTTATACAAACATTAAATACAATTACACAATACATGCATATCAAAAGTGTTGCCATCTTACCAGGAAACATTACTTAAGTCAAAGGATTCTTTTTTTTCCATTGCGTGGAAAATGAACATAGACAATTTTCTAACAATAGTCTTATCCATACTTGTCATCAGGACAAACAACTCTTTTAGATTATGATGAGTGTAAAACTTTTTAGGGATGAATTTTAGACGTAGATCGTTATATAAAGGACCACTAAAAAATGAAACTAACACTCCATAGTATCTGAGCACTATACACAAACTATTCGGTCTTTATCTATACCTAGATGTCGTCCCTTTTCAATCATCAGATTGTAGGCAGGTGCTCTAAAGGCAACACTAATTCTTCTGAATGTGATAACATCTACTAATGACAAGTATGCTTCGACTTTAAAGTTAGTTTCAAAACACCGAACATATAATAATTTGGACCTGTTTACTAGTTTGAATAAACTGATCGCGTAGTCTACATGAAGATAATGAAAGGAATTGAGTTGCATTTCGGACAGCATGGCTCTCCCAAACGTACCAAAATCCATACGCATGGAGGTTTGTTCTAACTTTGGTAACCCAGTTTTTATGACCACACTCATCTAAAAGTTTTAAGTATATAATAAAATTTCTTGACATATCGTTCATTTGGCATATTCAATATTTTCAACAAATATTTTATACATCTCCTTGAACCTACACTATAAAGACGATACATTCCAAAATCACCAATAATAACATTGGTAACATAATTATGGGGAGCAATCGTATAGCGCTTACACGCGTATGTGTGCACCTTTTCAATAGAATCCATTTTATCAAGGCCCCAAATTTCGGAATCATGTTACTTTAGAATAAACAAGTTAAAATAATGTTTATGTTGTTAAAGGCAGAACACTTTGCAAATTTTTCAAAAGTGTGATTAGAGCTTTTTTGATTTTATCAACCATTTATTCAGCCGTCCTGAAGGTTGATAATTTAGAGGTAAAATAAACACCAACATAAGTAAAGCTATTATCATTATCGACCTTCTTATTGTTATTATACCTACGTTTACGTTTGACATTACGCCCAACATTTTTAAAATACCTATTTTTATCTTTTGCTGGTTGACCTCCAGTTGTCACTCAGTACAATACGTATGAAGTGCGTTAAGCTGCAACTGTAGTCCAACCACAGATTAACTTATCAATGCCACATCATCTACAAACATAAATAAAACTATTTCTATCACATCCGGGTCAAGCTTGATCCCTCTAGATCCGTAAGTTTTGATGATTAATTCTAATTCATAAATAAAGAAACAAAATAATACAGGACTCAACTTACAACGTTATATTAAGCCGATTGGACAGCTGAATGAATCAGATAATGTGCCAGAGTTTTTATCTCTTACACATGCCTTAACACTGCTATAAATGCTATCGAAAGATTTTAATGAATTACCTCTCAACCAATGATTAGTAACAACCATAGAATAATCTTTCAATCTAAAATATTTATGTTTTTACTTTAACCAACGCATTGTAATTTCAAATGGGAACATACAGGTTTTAATACCCGAAACATAATATGTAAGTTTATAAAAACATGTTACTACACAATCTTCACTTCTGAGTATAAAAAGTTTCCGATTACACACTGTTAAAATAGCATAAAATAGTTCCTGAAGTAGTACGTTTTCAATTTATGTTTAACGATGTCTACAGAATCACATTATCTCAGGTTAACTGGTAATTCATTACATATCTTTGTACCTATCACTTTGAAACTTCTGTCGGAAAAGGTCGTGTTCTTACTAAAAGGTCCATCATAAAGTCCAATAGATGATTCAGATGATCTTAAGATATGTTTTGACAGTTTATGGGACATAATTTCAGCTAGATAAGATGGTGCCCTTTCTGCAGAATAGTTATACATGTACTATATATATACTAATATTTTTAACCGTATATGTTCTTTCATAGGTAGCCAGTGAAGATCAATTAATGCATCCTTTGAACTATCATACTTGGAACGGTTTAACACAAGCTTAGAAAACATAGTCTGTATACGTTGACGTTTCCTATAATTCTGATTGAGATATGCCATTTAGAATAGCGTTGCAATAATCTAAGAGGGCTATCACTAAGGGTAACAACAAGGGTTTCAGCGGCTTCTTTCGACAAACACTTTCGGATGCTCTTGATTCGAAAAAAAAAAAAGAAAAGAAAATCAGCAAGGCAATTTTACATTTTTGTTCAATATGGTCTTGGAAAGTTAAAGACTCATAAAAAAAAGCGCCCACATACCTAATACAATTTTGTGATTTAATGATATGGCCACATATAATAATTTAATATATACCAGCGATTATCCACGTGCATTAAATCAGACACGATAGAAAAAAATCCCATTTTATACATGAGTATATTCCGGATTTCTATTTTTGGAAATTGCGTCACTTTCAAGATATGCCCCCCCCCCCCTCAAGAACTTCTTTTATTGATACCCGATTTTTTGTTTGCGGTGACAAAGTAAATAAAAGCAGAAAACCAATAGATCAATGACGTATCGTACTTTAATGAAAAGACGGCCAACCTGAATCAATCGCTCGCTTTTTTACACACATTTGCATCCGTAAACGAAATTAATACAATTTAAGTCGAGAAAATCAAACAATCTATCAGATGAAAACGCTCCCATATTTACATGGTGAGGAACGAACGATAACTCTGCAGAACAACAAAATACTGACGTAGAATCTTTACAAAGAGTTGTGGTCTTTCAATCTGAACACATCGGGTTTATCAAATGAAAACACCTCTGAAAAAATAGGGATGACGCCATATTGGTTCCCAGCGGAATGACGTCACTTCACTTTCGTGTTTAAAATAGATCTAAAATGTGAAATCTAAAAAGTCGTTAAATTTGATTGAGGAAACAACTTTACATGTCACAACCACAATTTTGCCATTTTGTATGAGTTACTGATAAAAAGATTATTTAAAAGGATGTCCAACCCTTCCATACACATTGAACTACTTAACTTGCACGCTTAGAAAATGTGTTAATTGCCGGATGCCGATTTACCCGAAAAATTGTAACCCTACACTTATATCCGAGGTGTATTTCACAGCTCACGGAAGTACCCGAGTAGTTCCGATTGGTGGTCTTTATGCCTTCTATTTCCAAAATTAACAAGTACAAAACGTTCTATATTTAGCTGAAAGGGATCATAAATGAGTGAAATATGGATCGATAAATCTTTCAAAATATTGCAATTGGAAGTTTATTTATCCTTTCTGTTCACATTTAATGAAAAACAAACTCGTGTATAGAGTTTTACCCACAATTATTCAGTACATATCGTTCAAACAGCGACAATCTTCGTGAATTCGAATTGTTAGACTACGCTACTTGAGTAAGCAATAAACATCTTCTGCACATCGGAAGGTCAAATTCTAAATTTTGCCGATGTTTGTTTTTGTTTCACCCACAGGTTCTTTCCCTTCCACATCCATCGATCGGAGTCGTTGTCAAACCACATTTTCACATGATTGTATCTGTTTTAAGCGTATATCATACAGATATTGAAAGATGCAAGATTAATAATATGTCCATTCACCAAGTTGTAAACAACACTGCTATGGTAGTTCTTCACCGAAACAGAAAAAGACGTATAATAATCCTCCAAGTTATCAAAACATTCAGAGATTAATTTCATGTGCAAGGTCCTGTTTCAAAGTCCCAGTTTATGCATTTATCACTGTTTTATACACGTCGCACTGTAAGTAAATCGGTACAGAAAAATCGAAGCGGCGAAAATTAAATAATGGCGGTCGAGTTTTCTTGAAAAGGACATAGTTGAGTGGGCGGAGCTAAATTATGTCATTGCTGCTCTAGAGTGTATTCGCCCGCCATTCATAAATCAAAACATTTGAACAAGTGTAAAAGGGTTTTCAATGTTTTTATTGTTAATAACCATAAACGTAGTTTAAAAAGATACCGATTTTGTAGCTAATGAAGTAATTGTATATAATAAAAGAAATATTGCCCTGCAGTATCTTTCCCGGGATTTGTATTTACTTCTCGTCGCGTGAGAAAAAATACGTCTTTTCTCACGCGACTCGAAGCAAATACAAATCTCGGGAAAGATACTACATGGTAATACTCCGTATTTATTATACCGGCGATTATGCAGGCGCAAATACAAACAATTCACGCGCATCAAATCACAAACGACAGAAAAAAATCCCGTAGTACACACCAGTACTTTCCGGATTTCTATTTTTGAAAATGTTGTCAGTTTCAAGCCACGCCCCCTAAAAGAACTACTTATATTGGTACCCGATTATTGTTTGTGGTGACATAGTGAATAAAAGCGGAAAACCAATAGGTCAAGGATGTATCATACTTTTATGAAAATAATGCCAATCTGAACCAATCACTCACCTATATACACAAATCCGAACATACAAAATAATTAAGAAAATATATATCAAGTCGAAAAGAACTGTGACAAAATTACATTCCTTCAGTTATATTCCTTGTTGTCAAATAATGTCCGTTTAATAATCCCTTTGCTCAGCAAGCATTTTGTGACAAAGATCAACGAAAAGACCGCATTATCAAGTTTTATACTACACTATTTAAACATCCTTCTTAATGTTAGTGTTTGCAATTGATATAAATTTAGGATTCCTTTATTTATATTCCAATATTAAACTGTATTGATAAGTAATCTTCGAAAACTTCGGCTCTGTCGATATTCAGTAAAATAGTCCAAGTCAGTAGACGCTCATTGAGTTCATTACAGTACTATAAATCACACGACCCATCACGTGGTATAAATTAGGGTATAAAAAGCCGATGCATTCAGCTTTCTGGCAGACAGTTCTTACAGCTCCGAGAGTTATCATCTCTGAAAGCTCTCTCTTGGTAGTGACCCTCGCTAGTTGGTTTTGGGTACGCGGCTATACACCAGTGGACCTCCCACATACTTGCTTCTTCGGCTCATACTTGCTGGGTGTTCGGACGGTTTATACACAAAGCCTGGATTGAACTGGCCAAGTGTTTCACTGGTATGAAACCTGTTGTTTGAAACGATAGATGGTTTGATACTAGTTCGGTACAACACCGTTTTTGTCCGTACTAGTCTCGCACCATACAAGTTCTGAGGTAGTCTAAGACTGGTTAACAAACTTCTGAGTGGTCTGATACTAGTTTGGTACAGTACTTGTTCTGTCCACACTACTTTGACACATTTTAATTTCTATCTTCTTGAATTGACACCATGGCTCAAGCCCAGTTGGGTTGAACTTATAAGCATTTTGTATCATTATTGTACTGTGCAGGTTTTGTACAAATTTAGGACGTATACAGGTCGAATCCGCCCGGTATAGAGTACACGTCACAAAATTGGTGGCAGCGGTGGGATAAAACTGATAATACGATTATTATCACAAACCCCATTATATTACTATTAGAATGGACAAACTCGTTCCAGACTCGGATGTTGGGAACTTGGATGACAAAATATCTAGTCTTCAAGATGTAGAAGAGCAGAGCTTTAGACGTTCTGAACAGGCTCTGTTCAGAACCATACGAGATTTGCAGGCTGAAAATGAACGTTTGAAGCAGCAGGTTGAAACGTATGGGACGAGACCTTAAAATTTTGAAACTTCAACCCCAAACATAGTTCGAGGTGATTTAAGTATTGGATCATCGTACCAAAAACGTAAATTACCCAAACTGCATGAAACATCCCCGGCTTCAGAATATAAAGCTGGTGGTCATGGAACATGTGTTAATCATGGTATGATGAAACCTAGTTTGAGATTTAATGATAGTCCTATTATGATGAATCCGTCTGAGACAGATGACCCAAGGCATTTTGAGTATGTGCCTACCAGGCGGAATAAGCCGCAATATACTTATGCTCGGACGAACTCAGATTCGAAACACATGTAAATGAGACCAGACAGATTTGGTGGTACAGGATCTTTGGTTGACTATATTACACATTTTGAAGTTTTTGCCATGATCAATGGATGGTCTGAACATGAAAAAGGCTTGTTCCTTGCTGCATCACTGCGTGGTCAAGCTCGAAATATAGTAGGGACACATGATTGGCCAAACGTATTAAGTCAATTCTGCAAGACCGATTTGCCCCTCCTAATCAAACTGAACTGTATAGGGCACAGCTAAAAGACAGACGCCAAAGGTCTTCTGAAACACTGTCCGAAATGGCACAAGATATCAGATGATTAACAAACATGGCAAATTCGTCTGCACCACACGAGGTGAAAGAAACGTTAGCCAAGGAACAGTTCATTGACGCACTTTTTAGTTCCGACATGAGGTTATGTATCAAGCAAGCACGTCCCTATATTTTGAACGATGCGGTAAGGCATATTGTCGAGCTAGAGGCATTCAATAGGGCTGAAACTAAGTTTGCAGAAAATCTGGGTTATACACGAGTAGTTAGTGACGGACAAAAAGAGGACGAGAAGAATATAAAAGATATAATTGAGATGCAGAAAACCCTTTCGGACCTATGTAAGGAATTCAAAGCATGGAAGTCATCGCACGCCTCACACCCGAAAGACACTGGTACAAAGTGGGATAGCAAAGATAGATCAAAGAATTATAGCAAGACACATGGGAAATATTGCTTTGAATGTGGCTCTGAAAGTCATCATAGACCGCAGAGCCCCAAACTAACGAACACGCGACATTACAAAAGTGACAAGTCAAAGAAAGTCAGTTATGTTACATCCACTAGAAATGGCTTGTACCTCACCTGTAAAATTAATGCCACGAGGTTGATTGTTTGGTAGATACGGGTGCTACAGTATTAATCCTGTCTGACCGGGTTTGGAATTGTATTAAGCGCAAAGCGTCTCCCTGGTTAGAACTATACGATTATGATATTTATGCAGCAAATGGTAATAGTGTTCAAGTAATGGGAAAAGTAGATTTGCCAGTGTTGATTAACGGAGTTCGGTCTGAAACCACATTTTTGATAGCGCATATTGATCTTGATGGTTAACTATGTCTGGACTTTTTGTCTTCGCACAGCTGCGAAGTCAATGTTCCAAACAAGAAAATTACGATATTGGGGAAAACTTGTGCTCTATCTTCGAACGGTAAAGTTGGTTGTTATAGGGTTACCGTACAGGAAAGAACTGAAATTCCAGCACGCTCCGAGATCATCATAAGGGGGAAATCCACAGTTCCAAGCAGTTACTCCGGAGATCTCGGTTTGGTTGAAACAACTACTGTCCAGAACCAAAACCATGATCTTGTAGTAAGAGCTCTGGTTCGACCAGGTATTGATGTTCCAGTAAGGATTATGAATGTCAATGACACTTCATTGGTGCTCCAACCTGGTTTGCATGTTGCAGATCTGAGTTTGGTAAAGGAGGTTATACCTATTAAAAGCTGTGTAATGAAGCCAGGTGGGAACGTACCAGAACATTTGACTGAATTGTATGAAAGAACAGTACATGACATGTCGAGTGATCAACATATGCATTTAGCAAACTTACTCAAGAAATATAGTAGCACTTTCTGCGAAAGTAGCATGGGCCTTGGGAGGACTGGTATCATCAGATATAAGATACCAACGGGAACAGCCCAACCAATTAAGCAGCCGCTAAGAAAAGTGCCTGTACATATGGAAAGAGAAGTAGAAACGCAGATCAATGATATGCTGGAAAAGGATGTAATTCAACCCTCTACAAGTCCATGGTCGAGTGGTGTGGTTATGGTTGAGAAAAAGGAAGGAACTTATACAGGGGCTCTGTAACAGGAACTTCTCTTCCTGGTAAATAAGATAAGAAATTAAAGCTGTGAAATGGGGAAACATAGACTTCTACAACAAATAGTTTACATGAAAAGAAAGTCCAGGGAAAAACGTCCCCCAAAACAGAACAATTAAGGTTACCAATCATATACCTGCACTCTCTATAAAAGTAAGCTCAATTTTCTAAAACTGAGAAAATAACTTCTCAGTGACTCAAGAATGTCTTGTATTTTAAACCAGTATATGCTTATTTTTTATAAAAAATGTATATTAAAATCACTCAAACAATTTGTCTCCATATCCTCTGCCAAGAATAGACCAATCGCTTGATCAGTTGGCCGGTTCTGTATGGTTTTCATCACTTGACATGATGTCTGGGTATTGGCAAGTTGAAATTGACCCAAACGACCAGGAGAAGACAGCATTCAGTACGAAACAGGGATTGTTTGAGTTCAAAGTAATGCCATTTGAATTTGTAACGCACCAGCAACGTTTGAGAGAATAATGGAGACAGTTCTGTCTGGTCTCGATTGGGATATATGCTGTATATATCTAGACGACGTTATCATTGTAGGGAAGTCGTTCGAAGATATGTTGAAAAACCTTGAGAAGGTTTTGGACAGATTTATGTGTGCGGGATTGAAATTAAAACCTAGCAAATGTCCATTGTTTGTCAAGAGGGTTGAATATCTGGGTCGTATTGTTTCTGCTAATGGTGTTCATACAGACCCAAGCAAGGTTAGTGCCGTTCAAAACTGGCCTACACCAAGCTCTGTTACAGATATTAGATCATTTTTGGGGTTCTGTAGTTATTATAGGCCGTTCATCGAAGGGTTTGCTAAGATTTCGAAACCTTTAAACCACCTAACATAGAAAGATGTTGTATTTGTCTGGGACGAAATTTGTGAACAAGCATTTCAGAAGCTAGTATCAGCTCCTATTTTGGCTCTGCCAGATATCTCGAAACCATTTATTTTGGACACAGACGCCAGTCATTTTGCTATTGGTGCTGTGTTGTCACAAACATTTGATGGGAAGGAACGCCCAATTGCATATGCGAGCAGATGTCTGACGAAGCCAGAGCGTCATTATTGTGTAACAAGAAAGGAGTTGTTGGCTTGAGTTTTCTTCTTCAAAAATTTTCGTCATTATCTCTACGGACAACAATTTATGGATCATTGTGCTGGTTGTTGAACTTCAAAAGCCCGGAAGGACAACCTGCAAGGTGGATAGAAATTCTCTCTGCATATGGCATGAGAATTGAACATCGTGCGGGTAAATCGCACAAAAACGCTGATGGTATGAGCAGGATTGCATGCAACCAATGCGCTGACAAGAAACAGGGAGAACGTGTTGTATGTAACACCATATTTCCTGTTTACCCTTCTCATGAAAAGAAGAACGATGTAGCCGACACTAGTTTACTACAAATATAGAAAAGTGATGTTGATGTAAGCAAGTTTAAGTCTTGGGTTGAAACAGGTGTACTACCAGATAGTTCGGAAATTCTTTGTGAGAATCTTTTGGTAAAATCGTTATGGAACCAATGGCTCAGAATGGCAATTGTTGATAATTTGTTGTGTCGTAAATGGGAAGAAACTGAAACCAAAACTATATTATGGCAGGCAGTTGTCCCACTTACACATCGTCGTGTTGGCCTGAAACAGTTGCATGATGCTAAACCCTCAGGTCATCTTGGCGTACGGAAAACACTTGAGAAAGTTATACGAAGGTATTACTGGCCAGGCTTACAGGGAGATGTTAGGATATATGTATCTGGGTGTGAGGTATGTTTAAGACAAAAAGAGTCAAAGAAAACGTGGAAAGCACCGATGAATATCATCAGGAGCGGTTACCCAATGAAAAGAATCGCGGTTGACATTCTTGTTGTGTCGGACTATTTCACAAAGTGGACCGAGTCGTTTCCGATGCCGAATATTGTGGCACGAACAGTTGCAAAAATCATGTTCAGTGAAGTTATATCCAGATTCGGTGTGCCGAACAAAATACACTCCGATCAGGGCTGACAATTTGTAAGCCAGTTATTCACTAAAATGTGTAAATTGTTGCAAATAGAAGAAACTAACACAACACCGTATCATCCTGAATCAGATGGTATGGTGGAAAGGTTCAACCAAACGCTATGCAGTATGTTGAAAGCTTATGTTGATGACAATCACAAAGACTGGGATCAGCATTTGCCTCATGTGATGATGGCGTATAGGTCTGCCCAACATGAAACAACTGGCATGCGTCCAAACATGCTAGTGTTTGGTCGAGAAACATCAACGCCTCTAGGCCTTAAGTTTGAAATGGCTTCGGCCATCAAACCTATCCCAATACATCAATGGGCTTGGGAATTGTGTGAGCGATTAGAAGTGGCTCATACGTTTGTTCGAGGCCATACTGGGAAAGCAATGAATAGACAAAAGAAATAGCATAAGAGGAAACTTTTCTATGAAAACATTTCAAATGGTGACAAAGTATATGTTTATTTCCCAGTCAGGAAATCAGGATGTTCCTCAAAGTGTTTATGTTATTGGCGTGGCCCGTACCAGATTGTAGAAAGATTGTCCAATGTGTGTTTAAGGTAGAGTGTTGCCGAAATGGTTCAGTACAATTCATTCATATTGATAGACTAAGGAAGGCAAAATATCAGACGTTCCCTGGCGATGGTACTGGTAATACAAGTTCTTTATCCGAGACATGTGTAAATGAAACTGTTGGTAACGATGAAATAGATAGTACTGATCGCCAAGGCAGAATTAGAAAACGACCTGCATGGCTCAAAGATTTTGAACTTTATACTTGCAGGTCAAGCCCAAGAAAAGGAGTCATCTGTCCTCTTTGTAAGGAAGAAGTAGAGGAAAAGGTCGAAACGCACCTGGTCGAGTGTGCGAAGACAAGGTTTATCTGTAGGCAATGTAGCGCGAGTTTTAAGAAAAGAAAGTATTGGACAAGACATCTGAAGGCCAAACATTGTGCCGGACCAAATGTAAAGTATACAGTGAAGAAAGCTGCCAATGTGTCAACAAGTTCGCTACCTCTGCCGGAACCAGCTATTTGTAAGTGTCAAGTCAATGATGGCCAGCGAAGGTTGAGTGTTGATACTGATGGGGAGAAGGTTATGTGGGTCAGTTCGAAGGTTAAACATTTCGAAATCAAAACGACAGATTTCGTACCGGCAACAGCTCATATTAAGACGGAATACATTAAGTTTGTGGTGAATAATGACGGAGTGTCTATCACCGTTCAGTATGAATAGGTACTTACATGAGCATTGGATTTTATTTTTCGTTTAATACTTAGATGTTTTACAGGTTGTAAAACTTTGCCTATGCTTGTAATAATTTTTATGCTTTACAGATAGTAAAACCATTGATGTTTTCATTCATATCAAAGTGTTATGCATATATTTTTCATACCCCAATATTCATGTGCACGTTTGACACCACATCTGGCGTGGGAGATCGAGGTTTCAACCCCGATAGGGTCATACCAAAGACTAGAAAAAAATGGTAGTAATTGCTGTCCTTTGTAGAAAAACGCCATGTGGAAACAGCATTACGCCTGGATAGCTAGTTCCAGGTTAAAAACAACTGGCAGTACTGGTTCGTATCCAGGGAGAATGACTAAGTGTGACAGCTAAAATAACATCAATCATGCAGGACGCCTGAAATCGGAGACGTGGGTAATGTGACGAAATTGAATTCCTTCAGTTATATTCCGTGTTGTCAAATAATGTCCGTTTAATTATTTCCTTTGCTCAGCAAGCATCAACGAAAAGACCGCTTTATCGACTACACTATTTAAACATCCTTCGTAATTTTAGTGTTTGCAATTGATATAAAATAAGTTTTCCTTTTATTATATTCCAATATTAAACTGTATTGATAAGTAATCGTTGAACACTTCAACTCTGTCAATGTTCGGTAAAATAGTCCAAGTATTAGGAAAGGAAACCACCAGCATTTATTAAGAAGGGAAACCTTCAATTGTTGGGAAGGTGATGTACGGGGAAATCGAATGTGTCATTTGATGAAGTAAACATTCCCTTTGGTTTTTCCTCCTAAATCAGGGAACTCGCTTGCGGTCCGGATCTTTAACAGACGAATAACGATTTCATCTTATTCGTCCCGGGGGATTGGAACTGTGCAAGAAAGAAGAAAGAACTTACTTCCACAAATCAGAGTAACACACTCATTCTTTATTGGTGATGTATAATAGTATGCAGTAATAATAATTATACATACAACAATACGAAATGTAATGAACAATACTTTAACATTTCTGAATTGCAAAGAATGTTTCTGAAGGTTGGTGAATCAGTCTCCTAGTAAAGGATATAAAATTAATGAAAATTATTTATTTATTTATGAAAGTTAAGCATTGAAATTAATGAAAATTGCTTGTATTTATTTGCAGAAAATTGTGTGAAATTGTGTAAAAAAGAATATCTTATCATTTATCAAAACTAACTTATATATTTGTAAAATGAACAAGAATTATATTTCTTACCTGTGCAAGAAAGAAGAAAGAACTTACTTCCACAAATCAGAGTAACACACTGATTTCATGGGCCGTATTCTGAGCAATTCCCGCACGAGTTTTCGGTTTGCGCACGCATCATTTTTCATGTTGGCCAATACCTATGTACTTGGTACACAAACCATGTAACCATATTTAGGAAACGACCTTCTAAAACAGCCGAATTCCTGGAAACCATCTATTTCTAAGAAACATATATTAACCTCTTGACCAGGTAAAGCTAGAGAAATTTTCCATTGATTTGGCTGAATCATTCAAAATAACTCAAAGAACGTTAACTGCTTTTCATTTACCTCATAGAGTATATAACAAATTGTGTAGTATTTTTGATCCTAATACAAGTCAATAGACGCTCATTGAGTTCAGTACAGTACTATAAATCACACGACCCATCACGTGGTACAAATTAGGGTATAAAATGCCGATGCATTATGTTTTCTGGCAGACTCTTCTTACAGCTCCGAAAGTTAACATCTCTGAAAACTCTCTCTTAGCAGTGACCCTCGCTAGTTGGTTTTGGGTACGCGGCTATACACCAGTGGAACTCCCACATACTTGCAGCTTTGGCTCATACTTCCTGGGTGTTCGGACGGTGTATACACAAAGCCTGGACTGAACTGGCCAAGTGTTTCACTGGTATGAAACCTGTTGTTTGAAACGATAGATGGTTTGATACTAGTTCGGTACAATACCGTTTTTGTCCGTACTAGTCTCGCACCATACAAGTTCTGGGGTAGTCTAAGACTGGTTTGGAACAATACCAAACAAACCTCTGAGTGGTCTGATACTAGTTTGGTACCTTACTTGTTCTGTCCACACTACTTTGACACATTTTAATTTCTCTCTTCTTGGGTTGACACCATGGCTCAACCCAGTTGGGTTGAAATTATAAGCATTAAGTATCATTATTGTACTGTGCAGGTTTTGTACAAGTTTAGGACGTATACAGGTCTAATCCGCTCGGCACGTCACAGAACAAACAATAGACCTAGCAGAATAAAAAGCTCCCATATTTATATAGTGAGGAACGAACGATAATTTTTCACAACAACAAAATACATCGTCACAACAAATTACGTCATCAATGACATATGTTTACGAAGAGTTGTGGTCATATGACATCCATTTCCAATAACAAGGACAGAACGTCCTATATTTATCTGATATGGTTCATGATTGAGTGAAATGATATGGACCCAATAAAACATAGAAATAGATTACACTTTGCAAATTCAGGTGCGGATACAGGAATTTTAGGTAGGGGGCAGGGGGGGGGCGTGGGGGCGTTAACTCGGACTTTAACCCTTTACCAAAATTCTCGACTATTCAAGATTTCAAGTTTGCAGTTGACATTTAAAAATATGATGAAAACCATCTTCTTATAGGGCAGAAAACATTGTGGAAAAAGGACTTATTCCCAGAATGATTTCCATAGACATCTGCAACAAATTGGTCACATTTTGTGATTGATTGGTGAAGTGTTAAGCAGGGGGCTGCTTAGGCTCCCTGTGGGTGCAGGGCAACGCCCTGCTAGAGAGTTCAGGGGGCAAGCCCCCTGACGGAAATTGATTTTATGCTGTTTCGAAAGCCTCTAAACGACCTAGCTCTCCTGAGTTAAAACTCCTCTCTATAGTCGAGATAAGATACTTCTTAATTGGATCAAATCAATTAAATTACATGGATATTGAAGGAAAAAGGGAAAATTGTTGTACACTGACCACTTGCTATTTAACATAAGTAGAGGAATATATGTTAAATGAAAATTAGGCTGTCGTTGGTATGATTTCCTGGCCTTGTATGTTTTGAAGTATAGAATTATTGGAATTACATTCCCATTGATGAAGAGTGCTTTTGTTTATTTTATAAACATACAAAAAATGATCATAAGGTTGTATTATATAGGCTACTAACTAGAACTAAAACTTCATGTTGAAAACCAGAAAAAAGCCAATCATGTAGACGTAAAAAGACAGTGGTCATCATCGTATGTTTCACCGTGTGATAAAGTTGAGATTTGACATTTTTAAAACTTTCATATTATAGGAAAATACTAAGATCCATATTTCAAGCATTATAGTAACTCAATTTCAGACTTTCACGCAATTATGTTAGCAACAAACAGGTGTCTAAACGTGAAGAGTCTTGTCAAGAACGGTGTCTCTGGCGTTGCTGTTGATTAATAAATTAAGGGTAAACAATTTTTGTAAAATCAGATTCCTTTGTGGAAATCTCTTGACTGATTTTCATAGCCTCTAATTATCTAAACCAATAAAGACCTATGATCTAGTTCAGATGCCTGCTTAAGTCGTGGGAATGATTAGGTCAAGCCTACCAAGCCTACATATCTGTGGTGAACTGAACAGTGTTTCTTTCAAGCAAGGCTTCCCATGAAAAACTGAAGACATGGGCTGCGTTTAATCAACACTTGCATCGATTTTTTTTCTGCTATTCCCATTAACGGAAAGTTGCTGTTTCGGTTTTAATTAAAAGTGCAATGCAATAAAGCAAAGTTATTACGAGACAGAGGACCTTGTCGCAACTTTCACCGGTTCATCGGAAAGAAACTCAATGGGGGCGGGACAAAAATACACAAATATGAAAAAAATATTTTATCAGCTAAAAATCAAACCGAGTAGTTTTCATTTAATCAGCCTGTGTGTGTTTAAGCGCAACCTCTAATTCAAACAGACATGATGTTGTTAGTACTTTCACTTTGTACTTGGAATAAAAACAGACGCTGCAAAATTGGTAAATTACTTATTCAGGGTTCGTAAAACTTTGATATGAATCTAATACACATAAACACGGTTTCGCCGCTATCTTGCCCTACTAAGTCTTTTCGAGTAAACATATAATCACGTGATCAACGCCCACTGAAATCACATTGCGTACATAAGGTTGTCTATGAAAGATTTTTTCTATGAGAGCCAAAGAAATCAAGAAATGCTATCGACAATCATAAAATTTAATTTTATTTCCACCATAATACAAATCTCTTTTCATCTTTCATTGAAAATAACATCATAATTGTTGCATCAATTATTGTACTGTAATACGTAGTTGTTACCCTGACTAACATTTACAAGACGGCGGGTTTTGCATTTAGGGACTCATTTGGTCCAAAAGAGCTTCTTAGTTCCTAAAACATATTCACCGAATCTGTATTTACAACACGGCCTCTTAGTTTGAACAAAGAGCTTATAAAGATTAAAAGGTCTTTGGTTTGAGTCAATCAAAACTTGCTCTTACAAATAAAGAATTTCCACTGACTCTCATGTGGCTTTACATTTCTTTGTTTAAATCAAAAAGGATACTACATGTAGATTTATAATTCATGAGATCGTAAGAAAACTCAACTATCATAGAAATCTTCGAACCCTTTGGGGAACAATTGAATTTGATTTCTTTTAATTGAAATACCTCCATCATCGAAGCACCAACCTGTTTAGTTTACAAACATCACAATAAAATTGCCGATTTTCATTTTATAGCACTGGCACCAAATTCCGTTGTAGCTTTCTGCATTCATGTATTCAATGGAAGTGCTTCTGACAAACCAATTACACGTTCTTCTGGCTTATTTGGAGCCTTATGACATGGCACAGTCATGTTACTATTATCTTTGGATAACCCATTTTCCCATATGGGGATTTGTGACTTATTTAACTTTCAATGCAAGAGCAATTAATATTAGAAACAACCTTTTCCCTCTGATATAAGTCATAAACAATTGTAATAATGGAGTTATTTCGCCGCATTGGTTTAAAAAGTCATGTGTGAGAAGTGCGGTAACGTGTGATACAACGGGGAAATGGGTTAGTATTCATCTTGATTAATATTTCCGCACAAATTAAACGTATGTTAAGCGCTGTCAATGTTTAAAAACTTGAAACCCTCGAGAGACAGGACATCAAAATTCATCGAAATCTCGGCATCGAAAGGTGTCCGAATGCCGGATGGTTGAGACACAGATCATTTTGGTACTGTGTAGTCCACCGCTCTGAATCGGTTAGTTTACTCGAAAACCTCGTTCACCTTAAAATATTATTAATTTTAGCAAACCATGCTTATGTGTATTAAAACATTAACCATATGACAGTGGAAACTTTCCGCGTCTTTTCTTTCGTGGAGAAAAATATCTAAATTCTCTCTGGTTACGTTTTATCCTCTTCCATTTTGAGGGACAGGACATTTTCACTTTTATCGTCTTCAATGTGCGTAAACGGTTCACATTATTTTACTTAATGTCTTAATTCTTAGCTCAATGTGACAGAATGATTAAAAAGGATGAAGGAAAATGATTATTAAACGGAGAAGTGAATGAACATGTGATTTTCTTATATGATAATAAATGATATTTGATCAGATCGGCTGACTATATAATCATAGATGAGCTTGACTTGGTCTATTTTAGAGGGGCGTACGCCGGCTCCGCCCCCACCTAAATCCGCCCTTAAAATTGGAGTGTATTAATCCTTTCTTTTCACCTTTTCACATCTAATGGGGAAAAAACATGTGTTTACAGGCTTTGTGCATAATCATTATGTACGAATCGTTCAAACAGCGACAATGTTGGTGCATTCAAATCGTTAAAGTCTGCTTATTTAGTAAACAGAATCCGCTCATCGGAAGGTCAAAATCTACATTTTGCCAATCCGTTCTCTAGTTTCAGCCACAGGTTATTTTCCCTTCCACATCCAACAGTCTGAGTCGCTGGCAAACCACATTTTGTCAATTTAATGATTGTATCTATTCAAAGCGTACACCGGACAGAACTTGGAAGATGCAAGACTAATAAAATGTACATTCACCAAGTTGTCAACAGCACTGCTTATTCCTATGGTAGTTCTTCACCCAAACGGAAAAGACGTATAACAATCATCCAAGTTATCGAAAGTTTTAGATATTAATTCCATGTGCAAGGTCCTGTTTCAGAATCCCAGTTTATGATTATAACACTGCTATAATCACTTCGCATTGTATAGTAAATCGGTACAGAAAAGTCGAAGCGGCGAAAATCCAGTAATGGCGGTCGATTTTCCTTGAAATGTACATGGTCGAATGGGCGGAGCGGATACTAAAGGGTAATATTCCGTACTTATGTAGTGTTACACTTATTGAGCTGTGTACGACTTCCAAATACAATAAACTCTTTGAATTGTTCATTTTCAATTTGTTATTATTCATCCAATCATTTATGACAACAGCACATTCCTGTAGATCTTGAATGGCACCGGCTTCTTCGGCTTGTGATGGTCTAAAACGCTTATTTGCAGTGTGGTCGTCTTTAAATCCTTACACGGATATAGATGGAGGTTTAGTTTCAAATATAGCCCCAAGGTACGTCAAGTAGAGCCAAACAGCTACCTTTGGGGACACAACAGTCGAGAACACGAGTTGGAGAAACACTTGAACTAACACTCACTCGACAGCTGCGCGGTCTCAGGTACGAATCCACCCACTCCAGAGCAGATTAACATACACCATGACTTTATGTAAATTTAGGAATTGGAAAGTGTTAAATCCCAAACCTCCCAATAAGCATAATAAGAGAAAACAATATTGATATAGTAAACTTATCGCCTAACAATAGCAGATATGCTTTGTTAAATCCTTTGTTAAATACATTACCAAACGCCAAACATTCGACTGTACAAAATTGGAAGAGTTCGCAGACGACATTTTAAAATGTGATAAAATTAGGAAACAACCCAAAAATGGCAGGCAACATTGTGTAAAGAGCAATTTCTCCTTTTCCCACAATGTTTTATAATGTCGTCTTCAACAGAATAGTCAAATGTCGTACTTGTTTGGTGATGTCTCGTAAAATAAAATCCGATGTAATTAGACATAAGAAAATATAACAAACAGATTAATTGAATGGATTCCGATGACATCAAAAGTCGTTCATTTTTATGGGTTTTATCAGATAAAAAAAAACACTCCTTTTTATGGAACTCATTTTTGACCCGATTACAACCATACTTGTGACAGGTTTTTTATATCACCAAAACCCAGTAAATTCATCCACTATTTGTCACTATGTTCTCAGGCGTCGTCAGAATAATATGGCTGCTTCCATCAATTTATCAACGGCTGAAGGTCTTACCTAATACTGCAAACAAATTGTCATTTTGTGTACTTTGCAGTTTTTATCTATTGTTGCTTTCATTATGCATAAGGCATACATTCCATAAAGGGAATTGTATAGGTCCAACACAGTATATGGTTAAGCTAAGAAAGAATGTATGCAGATGATTAAGGCTAAATGCAACTGTAGCTAACTCTGTTCAGAACCTCTTATCTCAGGTATGGTATAGGTCAAACGCAGGTTAAAGCCGAGTTTAAAAATTAAAAACGTGTGATATATATGCCAAATGCAATGAAATATAACTCTGATAAGAACACATTATCTCAGGTATGGCATCGTCCAATTGAAACATACACATCGCACGAGAGCAGACTGGACTTATAGCCTATTCAGTGTATGATAAAGCGACAACAAAACAAGCAATTACAGTATTATTATTAGGGTTACCAAGACCTGTCCTAGCGGTCTATATGTCAAAGTTGTTAGATAACCAGGCTTGAGATTGCAAGAGTTCTCGCTGAGTGGTGTAGTGATAAGGGTACTCACTGACGTAATCTTTGGCAACTGATTTAGCCCCTGTATATTGTTGAACGGCTTATAACCTGGTTTCCATCGTATTGTATAATATGCCATGTCATCACCTGTTCCTGGAGATATAAGGGGTCGCGGTCGGAGAGCCGAAGTGATTAGCAGAGGGAACGGACGACCGCGATTGGCGCTCCGGGCCGGGTGCAGCTATGCCGCCCGATAATACTATTATAAATTATGGACTCTCTTAATACATTCTACTATACGATCTACGACTTGTCTTTCTATGTATTTCACTACAAGAGGGTTGTGCATGTATCTGAAACTGTGGATGCAATGTGACATAGCTAAGTTCTTAATCAATCGTTGGTGTTAAAGTGAGTAATTACTGTGAGTACGTCGTTTGGGTGATATAAAGAGTTTAGAACAACATCACAAACATCGTAGAATAGACACATTCGTTTTATTTTCAACTGTTAAAGAGAATCATTACAGAAATATTACTAACCAAATGTGAAAGACATAAACTCCCCCAATTTGGTCTAAATATCTAAAGGAGTAGTCTATTCCTAGACATATGTACACGCACGTGTTACAGCTTTTTTGTTAACCCTTAAAGTGTTGGAACCAACTTCATGCTTAATTAAACCTGTTTGATGATCAAACCTGTTTGCTTCTCTGAGTATCTTTCCTCGACAGGATTAAGCAGATATATAAGGTTTTGGAAAGCAGATGACAAAAGATCCAGCACTCTAAGGGTTAAAACACTACCGCCCAACGGAAGAAACGAATCTCCTTTAACACTTTCTTTATTTCGACTTATTGAAATCGTCTAATAGAGACAATAGGTATCTACAAATAGAAATTTGATAGTTACCGTAAAATGATACATCTTAAAGGAACTAACTCGAAGATTTGTGCTCTTGAACTAATAAGAATTAAGAATTTAATATGTACAAATACCTTTCACTAAACCAAAACCCATTGTCAATTCATCTACTGAGTTGCTGAATGCCCGTGCTTTCGTTAAAATAATGTAATGTGTATAGTTCAACCAATTTAATTTGAAAATACTTTGGAGAATCCGTATGCAATGACCTTTTGTTCGGGTAACCTCGTTTGTTGAAGACTAGTTGGTTATGTATTGAATACGGAAACACCCGAAAGGTCTCACAAAAGTTGATTAGTCTCAAGTTCAGTTGGATGAGTTACATTTTCTTTCGAAGTGATCGTTCTTTTCTGATTCAAGGGAGATTTAAAGGACACAAGTCATCCAGAAAGCCCCTACAGGAGTTTTCTAAATTACTGGCGTCCGTACTAAAACAAACACATGTTGCTGTCTATTACTTTTCTATAAGAGAATTGGTTCCCGCCCCCCCCCCCAAAAAAAAATATCAAGTGTTCTCTATTAAAGATCCAACTGATAAAAACGTAAATAAATGTGCAATGCAAAGTCGTTTTTCGCAATGACCTTTCAAATCGACTTTTGTAACGAATTATCATGTTCATACATTACGATTGGTGTTTTCAGTTGATTCCAATTCCAATCAGACGCGAACTGGTATGAGAAAATGGTGATTTGCTCATGACCTTTGTTAAGCGGCCTGAAATTCATCAAAAATCCTCTGCAAACTTCGTCAGCCATGCTAGCCCCCCCCCCCCCCTCCCCCATCCCCTCCCAAAAAAAATGATTGAAACCATTACTCGCGTTATTTCTTTATGTACTTTCTCTTATGATATAATTCTGTTGTTGAGTTTTAGTGGCCCGTCGGAGTAAATGGTCATTTTTAGGACATAAACTAAAATAAAATACAAAAGAAACTATCAAACTGGACAATGAAAGTTAAAAGGTAATTTCTCTTACCGCCATACAACCAGTCTAAGTCGCTCATTATTGTCTAGATCTTTAGATTAGGTGGGGTTTTACTTGACAATGGATGATTTTACAACAGATTATATCTTTAACAAGCCGAAAAGTAGATTATTGTTTTGTTCTTTTTTTTGTACATTTTTCAATGTCTTCGGGTCAAATAACTTTTCCTTTGTATCTTCTTTTAAAATTCAGATATGTACTTTTATAATGCGCTTTCTTCATATCTAACACCCCCTGCTTACAAGTTCTTCCCTTACCATATGTGCAAGCCACATTAGTTGCTTACATAACTTTAATCACACATCATAGATAATGAAATCCTGATGCATGACAAATACAGACTCATGAGTAGTTCTTTTATTCGTTCAATAAAGTATACATATATGCAAAAAAATGCATTAAAATGTGTCTTCGATCGAGGAATAAAAAAAGCTGGTGGATCTTTCTTAGCATACATGAAGCATTTAGCCGTCGTTTAGGATTACAGTCTACTTTATCTTTTACAGCAATTGAACAATGCTGTTTGCGTCAGAGTACGTATGAAACATTCGCAAAATAACAAAAATACCGCTAATGAGTCCCTGTTTACTAGTCAGTGCGCCTCTATATGTATATATATTACACACAAGTATTGAAATTAAATTGTTTCTTTCAAAGTAGATGGCTACATTTCCATCATAACTAATAGCTGTAAAGTCATGATGATGATTTCTGTCAATTTCAACCCTTGTAATGATGGGTAATCTTCTAACAATATATTTACTGGTCGTCTGCTTTCCAAATATTTAAATTTCTGCCTAATTTAGCTGATGGCAGGTACTCAGGGTCAGTAGCAAACAGGTTAGATCCAGGGAAGTCGCCAATTTACTTGGCGACATGTCTAGATCTAGCCTGTTTGCTTAAGCATGAAGTAGGTTCCAGCGCTATAAGGGTTAATCAAAATTTCAAACCTTAAATTTCAGTCAAAATACGTCATTGCGCGGTTAATACATTTGGATGCACCTTCAATAAATGAACAATATAGTTTATGGAATTGTTAACCATATCGTTCCTATAAACGTTATTCATAAAATTAACATTTCATATCTCTGTTCAAAATAATTTTCAATTCATGTTTTCAATTTTTTTTAATAAAGAAGGAGTATAAGAGTTATAAGCATGAACCGTGCTTCAGTTGATCGGCATAGTTTTCTTTGTTAGGTAGAACTAAAAGCGTAATATCATATAAAAATTGGACTAAGAGAATTGCGAGGCGCCCTTAGAGAAATCAATTGTGCCGCTAGCAACCTTTCACGACCAATTGGACACATGATTTGCTTTTTATATGTTGCTTCGTCTATTCATATTAATTCTAAGGGATGTAACTCCGTTATAGACAGTATGTCTTCGGTTATAGATCTTCCTCCCCTGATTGAAGGAGAACAAAGGTTCGTCGTTTAGGTTTCAAGCAGTTGATAGACAATTCTTGTATACGACGAATTACTTAACGAATGAAATAAACATTGCTCCTCAGTCATGTTATGTTTATATTTTTAATTACATTTTGTCCTGTATCATATTGGTAGATTATCGTCCATTTGTATCATTTTTACAACTTTCGTCTGCAAATTATGAAGAGGCACGGGCATATTGATATTGTATATTATGGTGTTTGTAGTTTTGTCTCTATCGGTTTGCATCGTTTAAAACCTTTTCTTCAACTTTGTGATGTCCAAAAAACCTTTAACATTCAACGTATTGTAATCTCCAACAATAAAAGTGTTTGATGATGACATAGAGTATCCCGAAAATCAATTCCCCGGTACCCCTGTCCTATTAATATTAAAAAGGTGTTCTATTGTATTGTGGGAATGAGTGTGATCATTAAATTTAAAATAAAAAGTCTGCTTCCTTGAAGCAATGAGGGCTATAACCTTTACTAGATCTCTAGTCCATTTTAGGAGAATTCTAGCAAGGGAATCATTCCAAAGGTTCATGTACATGTACTTAACGGTTTAAAATAGCCAGTTGTAAGTTAATTCGAAAATTTGGATATATTGAAGCTTTAAACGTCTGAAAGGGTTAAGTATCTAAGTTTTCTGTAAATGAAATGGATTGGGGTGTGTGTCTTAATCCCTTTCCGAGTAGAAACAATCCAAAGATTAAATGCCAATGCCTCTAGAATTATTCAAATATTTTGTTGTAGAATGATTGATAATTATAAGCGATCCCTTTTTTATTCACGAAAATACACCAGTGATGTATACTAACAAATGATTATGTACAGGTTTGACAATTTGATTATACATTGTCTACTGCAAGTCATCAAAATAGAAAAACACGCCAATGTGAATGAAAAACGTCGCTGATGAACAAAATGGATATATTTACGTTTTAAACAGATAGTGTTGTGACCCGTTTTGTTGGAGGTGTTAAACATTAATCCTTTTTGCCCCATCATGGACAAAATTCCTATCGCTTTCAATGTTGTTTGATTTGCCATATTGTAATGATGAACTAATCTTGTTCCTCAAAATATACGCGTGTAACGTATTGCGAAAACTGATTTCTCCCTAAGAAAACCAAAACAATCCCTGTCAGTATATGCTGAAGTCGTATTGATTTGACCCGGCTTCCGGTTTAGGATCTCGTTTTTTCTCGCTGAGAGCCTCCATGCGGACTTTTCTGTCCTTTTCCCTTTCGGCCTGTTTATTCGGCGGTAAGGGGGTGGGGGAAGGGCCTTCAATTCGTGAGGCCGCCCTTCTTCTTTCCTCAAGTCTCTCGCCCAATTTTTTCTCTTGTTCCTGCTTTTTCTCGGCCAATCTGTAAAGAAAAGGAATAACAAGTGTATAGTTTAACCCTTTACCAAACGCCAACTATTCGACCGTTCCAAATTCAACGAGTTTGCAGACGACATTTTCAAATTTGATGAAATTGAAAAATAATCTTCTGATAGGGCAGAAAACCTTAAGGAAAAAGGATAAACTGCTCGTCACGAGCGGTTTCTCCTTTTCCTTCAATGTTTTCCAGAGTCGTCTGCAAGATGTTTAATGTCGTTTGGCAATGGATGAACTTAATATTGAAGTCGAAATGGATATCTTGTAAGTAAAGCATTATGGGTAAACATGCATAACTCACATGCAAAAGTCAGTAATGAATGTTTTGTATCATCGGATCAGTGAGTAATAATTAAGTTAACAAAAAGAGTAGAGGACATGTGTTACAATCAAAAAGGAATATCACAAGCAGTGGCATTAAATTACAGTCGTTGTTTTTTCCCCAAATCTTTTGCATAAATTGATACATTTCCTTTAACAATAAAGTCTAAGTAAACACAAATCCATTCGACTGACATAGAAAATACCCTTAATTTAGAAAACCTGTTCACACATAGGTCATTCTAAAAAAACGTTTCTAATAGAAGGGTTTGAAGTATCCCTTGGTCAATTGGACCTTATGGGACAGCGTCATTAATGTAGTAAACCGGATGAAAAGGCCATTCTCCGCTTCGGCTCGACATTTTCTGTTTTAAAAAACAGATTCCTTATGATTTTATGTGGATATTCTACACATCGTGTTTAAGAGGTAGATCACTGTATCAGTATCATCCGTCGAACAACACTTACCGTTTATCCATCGCCAAAGCCTTCTCGAGTAATTCAAGCGCTTTCTCCTCTGTCGTCTGCTTCTTCTGGCGTCTCTGCGCACGTTTCTGCGCAAGTATCTCTTCTTGACGTTTCCTCTCAGCCTCGGTTTGGCGATGAGCGGACATCAGATTGTTCATGACCTCGTCTTTCTCCTGAAATGAGGAAAACAACCAGTTGCGTACATGCTTTGTGTGTGAAACCTTACTTTGGTGTACCTACTACAATCGACCTTATAAACTATTGTGGCAAAAAGGCAAATTGTTTTTAACTATTGAGAAATTATAATTTGGTACATTGTTGCTACACAAACACGTAATCAAAATGTACAAGTGACCTAATAAACCACTGTGACCAAAAGATAAATTGATTAAAATAAGAAATAATGATTTGGTACGTTGTTGCTATAAAAACTCCTAAATAATTTTTTTTCCGTTATGTTTTATTGTCTGCTGGTGCCTCTAATAAGACCAGTCACACATTTCAGCGAAATATGTGAAAAAAAAAGTAATACAAGTCTGGAGACAGACGGCTAGGTTGTATGTTTAGACAGTCCTATATATATATATCTAAAAAACGACGTGAAAGAACACAAAATCGGTATCACTCTCCATGGCATATGGACGGCTTTGTTCTCAGTCCGAGTTACAAGTCTTGTGATTGCCTTGCATTACTTTTGACATGTCTCCTCGTGCTAAAGGTATCCCTTTTGATGCTGTCAATTAGTAGAGGGGACAGAAGAAAAGGTTTCTGAAGAGACTTAATGAGATTTGTTGCCAAACTTTACCAGAATGGTGGGTGTATCATTGCCTTATCAATGACAGTCCGTTTCGAAAAGGTGATGTCAAGAACATTTGTTTGTATCTGTGGTGATAACCTCCCAACGTATTCATCAAGTTGTGTGTATCTTTCCGAACTGCTCGAATTCACATACGACAATTGACATCAACTAATAATTAGAATTCTTTTCTCTGGTATTGAAGAAGTTCTATGACATAGTAGAGCACACTATTAATAACACATGAAGCATTTTATTTATAGAAACATTATTACGATGGCAATATTTCCAAATCATTCCAAAAGTCATAACCAAACCGTCCGTTATGACTTGGTATTGGTGTTTTATGGAGAGGTTTTAACGGCAGGACACGGACCATGGAACAGAGGAAAATGTTCAAAGACAGTCTGAAGCGCTCTCTAAAACAGCTCAGGGCCCCGGGTTTGAATCCCCGTGACGCGATGTGAACATTCCCGGGACCAACTCACAAATTGGCGCGAGTACTGGTGAAGTATCCAGAAAGCAGTCATCGAGAGAGAATTTAAAAAGCTTCAAGCTTCCGTCACAACAATCGATGTAACATAAATAAGTTTAATCTTAAATGTTACAAGTGATCCGGAAACAGAGAGCGGAAAGAAGTCCATCAACATGGTCAACCGACATGTGTCTTGTCTGTGGCAGATCGTGTCGTGATCATATTGATTATTCACATTCGAACTTACGGCATCTTGCCAACATGATAGTATACGGTCATCTTCGCCTAACGATGGACGAAGATCATTTGGTCTTGGTGATATCTTCTAACAGCTTTTGCTGCACGATTTTAAATGAAATCCGACGCCGTTTTCAACGGAATTACAGTAATATTGCTACAATCAGCGAACCTTTGCATTTCCCATATACTCATTCATTAGTATTACAACATAATCGTTCCTGGCCGTTGAACGCCTCCCACAATAACACAGTTGATCAATCGTGAACCGAGTCAACTATTTCGAAAATACTTTATTAACTATCGGAAGTGATTATGATCAACATCGTGGTTTGGTTCTTTGTTGGCAAGGCCAGTGTCACTTACGGTTATCTGATCAGATTGCATGTTGTTGAGTAAGTATACTATGATACAAAACAGTGTATATACAATCTTTGTTTTAAATTTTAACTTGATTACAAGCCTTTTTTCAGTGATTTCCAGGAATTCGATTGGCATTTGGAAGGTTGTCTTCCAATAAAATATGCAGCGAAGTTTTAACACATATCATATTTAAGATGCCAGGCATGAAAAGACAAAAACAAACATGATGATGTAGCCGCTATTGTTTACTGTTTTTGCTTGGAAAGATCGGTGTTGAAAATCAATAAACGCCAAGTATAGGATCAAACCCGTTTGCAGGGAATTAATTTTACAAATAGGTCCTGGAAAACATGTTTACAATAACTGCAGTACTTATTTGATATTATTCATGTCACATAACCGTTTGCTTATAAATCAACAGACCGACAGCGCCGCAATTTAACCCTTTACCAAACGCCAGATTTTCGACTGTCCCAAATTGAAAGAGTTTGCAGATGACATTTCAAAATGTGTTGAATATGTAAAATAATCTTCTAATAGGACATAAAACATTGTAGGAAAAGAAGAAATTGCTCGTTAAGAGCAATTTCTCCTTGTCCTACAATGTTTTCCAGAATTGTCTGCAACAACTAGTCAAATGTTATTATTGTTAGGGAATGGGTTAAAGCTTATCTAAACGCGTAGAATGTAAGTAATGAATATTTGATGAATTGATATCATTTTTCCAGAATGTCGTAATGGTGAACGCACATCAATCACCGGGCGGGAGTGCCAGAAATGTCGTCTGGATGTCGTATCACTTTACCTTATAGATATCAATTGGATTGGGATTCGTGCCGGTTTCAACAGTGTGTCAAAGATTTCTGCTACATCAATGAACAATCATACTGATGATACTTTAAAGCCCATGTATGTTATAACATTGAACCTGTTTATATTTTAGGTTTTATACTTTAGAATATCCGGTTTTAATGTTATATTTTATGTATCTTAGGGCATGCCTTTATTTTTATGCATAAGTACATGTATGTGCTTTCATTATCTTGTGAAGCACTTTTGAACATATGTCTAATTATAATAAGAGAAGTATATAGATATGGTGAATGATTATATAGTAATAATAACAGTAACGCAGTCACATCACGGTGGTCAACACGTCTCTCCATGATGTTTAATTTGTTCCCCCATTGTACAGTGCCCTCCCTTAGCGCTGACTATACCCCTTTTTCAGTGACATCATTGACTCATTAACCCATTACTAAACAATAAATGCATTTGGCCAGTCTGTTGCAGACGACCCTAGAAAACATCTTTCCGAGCTTTTTCTCATTTTCCTCCAATGTTTTGTGCCCTATCAGAAGATTATTTGTCAATTTCATCACATTTTGAAATGACGTCTGCAAACTCGTTCAATTTGGGACAGTCTAAACTTTGATGTTTGGTTAAAGATTAAGGCCCAAGGGTTTTACATTTACCCTAGGAATTTTAAGTATGAGCGAAAGGTGGAAAAGTACATTCGGGAGGCAAATTAACGTCGGCTAACTGTTTCATTCTGGATGGACTTGATAGCATGGCCAAATAACATATTTATTATATCTAGTGTTCACAGTACCTTATCCTCCATGAAAATGCGTCCATGTTAATGCAGCCCTTTGTTTGTTCATATTTCAGGTTTACATTATTTCAAATGCTAGACATACCATTTCTAAGAGATCTTCACCATTTCCTGTTACAATTAAATCATTTTGTTTGCGCCTTAGTTATACATCTGAGTAATTATAAAATGTTCTTTTCTAGAAGGAGCACACATTGCACTCATTCTCATGAGGTACCTTCGTATCTATTTGAGACAAACTACACTCAACTCCATATTCCTTATTTTAGTCTAGTGAAGGTTAACTTCCCAGGAAAAATAAGTTTACAAGCTGTCACTTTAACATAGATAGAAATGGATGTCGAACTGAAATAGAAAGTTGTTTCCAGCAGCCCTTCTCTTAATTTTCGGTTCAAGAAAATGGCTTTTCCCCAAAGCATATGCATAGGTCATTGCACTAAAGCTACAGTACTGTTGATGAGAGTTGAAACTCAAAACAACAATCAAACAATGCATACAAACACGATTATGGTATTACCTCCTCTACAGATTTCGTGAGAACCGGTGTGGGCAGACTTCTCGTACTAAGCTGGCTGTCCGCTCGTTTACCGGGTCTCAAATCCGAGCTCTTACTACGATCATTAGGACCCATCTTTCCGCGTCGTTTGTGGCTGTCCTTCTCGCCAGACGGGTGCTCGTCGATGTATGTGAGGCTCGAACCCGAGTTTCGTGAGGACATGCCAGTCTTTCGGCCATCGTCCTTTCGTCGTTCCTCTATAATAGGAACACAACATAACGGAACAAAAGTTTTTTTCGTGATTTGAACCAGTAAGGTTCATCGTCATACCAACATACACACAAATATGAAATAATGGACAATACACGTACATACATACATATAAACATACAAAACGTGATATATTGAGGTAGGACTTGTAACAGTACCTACCTATTCGAAGCATTCTTAAGAGTGAAATAATGCCGATGCAGTGTTAATTATTCCTTACTCACTATCCTTGATTAAGCCATTAATGCTTTCAACTCGTTCTTAAGAGTGAAATAATGCCGATGCAGTGTTAATTATTCCTTACTCACTATCCTTGATTAAGCCATTAATGCTTTCAACTCGTTCTTAAGAGTGAAATAATGCCGATGCAGTGTTAATTATTCCTTACTCACTATCCTTGATTAAGCCATTAATGCTTTCAACTCGTTCTTAAGAGTGAAATAATGCCGATGCAGTGTTAATTATTCCTTACTCACTATCCTTGATTAAGCCATTAATGCTTTCAACTCGTTCTTAAGAGTGAAATAATGCCGATGCAGTGTTAATTATTCCTTACTCACTATCCTTGATTAAGCCATTAATGCTTTCAACTCGTTCTTAAGAGTGAAATAATGCCGATGCAGTGTTAATTATTCCTTACTCACTATCCTTGATTAAGCCATCAATGCTTTCAACTCGTTCTTAAGAGTGAAATAATGCCGATGCAGTGTTAATTATTCCTTACTAAATATCCTTGATTCAACCCTCAACGTTTTCGGCTCGTTCTTAAGAGAGAAATAATGCCGATGTCACTAAACTTGATTCATCCCTGAATGCTTTTGACTCGTTCTTAAGAGTGAAATAATGACGATGCGATGTCAACCGTCCTTATCTACTAACCTTGATTCAGTTCTCAATGGTTTTGATGCGTTCTTAAGAGCGAAATAATGTCGGCGCAGTGTTAGTAGTCCTTACCTACTAACCTTGATCCGGCATTCAATACGTTTGACTCGTTCTTAAGAGTGAATAAATATCGGTGCAATGTTAATCGATCTAACCTACTTACCTCGATTCAGTCCTCAGTTATTGCGACTCGCCCTTAGAAGTCGAGCAATGCTGGTCAAGCTCTAAACTGCACTTACCTAATAACCTTGATTCGGCCCTCAACGACTTTGACTCGTCTTCAAAAGACATGTAATGTCCGCGAAGTTCTAGTCGGCTCTCCTCTATAACGTCTATCATTTCTTCTGTCTCTTGTTCAAAAAGGTCCAGGAGGCTCTCGATAAACGCTTTCTGAAATGTACAAGGAACTATATATATTGTTTTACCGAACCGACATTTATTATGTAGTTCCCAAGGAAATGAAATGTCTGTCATGAGTACTGGGGGTACAAGAAATAAAGTCTGTTTCGTCTCTATTGAATGCATTCCGTGCATCTACCTTATAAGCTAAATAGCCTCATTGAATCATGTAGATAAACTTAACGCAGTTCATAACCTCGAACCTCGATTATGCGCTATCAGTGATCTGAGCCTAACTTGTACGATTTACAAAAAGTGATCAATGATAAGCAGCATTATTTATCTAAAGGCCAATTAAAGGAGATTAATGCTATATAAAACTATATTATTTGGTAAACTTTTTGACAGATTCAAATAGTTGTCACCAGAAAAAACCATCAGCACAACTAAAATGGGAAAGTAAACCAGAAATAACCCAGATTAGAAAGTTTTATAATTCAGATTTCCTGACAGTTTATACACACATTTTTGAACCGACCAATCAAAATTCGTTATTTTGAATATGTAAACAAACAGGTTGTTGATAAACACAGTTGAATTGGAGACAACTATATTTCAAGCACAAAATAATTTATTTTTAATGTGTCTATTAAATAGGGTCTCAATGCATTCCTAAACTAATTCTCATGACTTTTATGAGCATAATAAAAGAACTCCATATACTTTTTCTGTAATTTATTTGTACTCCTCTCCTTTGATGTGCCTTTAACACGTAACGTAACTCAGAACTGATGTAAAAACATGGCTTTCTCCCCTGAGTATGAAAATCATAATTACAAATTCGTAAAGAGACCTTGATATAAGCGACCTCTGAAACCTCAAACAGCCATGAGAAAGTGAAGTCGTCATCAAATGTCAATATGTGTGTAGACCCCAATAAGCTATGGTATGGTCTATATATCGTATTTAATAAACTTAAACTAAGCAAATATCTCTAAGATGAGGCCAATATAGAGTACATGAGAGGTATGGGGGGACAATGTAGTCTAAAGGTTAGAGAGGTGAAATTGAAATCGCTAAACCCGCTCTCCATTTGTCAGAGTATTACTCCGCTAATAACCAGTACATATATGGATCGTCCTCAATGTGCTTTTCGAAACGATTTATTAAAACCGCTAAACTCCTCTCTTTATGGGCTTAATTCACAGTCGAGTGGATTTGAATTTTTATATCAAAGATATGAACAGTATGACTTCATTAATAAGCAAAAGATATATGGGTTTTGCTCAAGCCATTGCGAGTTAGGCTTTGACATTATGAATCATAGACCTTGTTTGACTGGTATTAAGAGCAGGTATTTTCTTTAGTCCGTCTTATGGAAAAAGAGCGCGCTTTTCAAGCATATAGCCTCTCCAATCCCTGCCCCTTCTTTTGAACTTACCTCTGTTTCCTTACAACTTATCTATCCAAATAACTATTGTTTATGTGAATAGATGTAATATCATTGAATTTCCATACTCATATGTCTGACACGCTCAGACGTAGGCAAATACAAGATAGTTGAATTGAATTGGATTGAATAGGATAATGCAAACATCTGTGGCGAGTATATTTTATGTTGTAAAAATCTGAGCTCTTGCAGCAACTACATCATTATGAAAGCTATATGAAAGTTTTTTGAAAGTTTTATTTACATAATTCCATAAGGCTTATAAGCCCATGGGCTACGTTGTTGACATAATTCAGTGAACATAAATACGATAATAAAATACATGTACATGAAATGAAATATTGCCAACATGACAATCTACAATAAGAATAAAATAAGGATGTAAATATTACAAGAAAATAAATTCAACACATACAACATAGACACACAAACGTCTATAGATGTTCCTACAAAAACATTTATATGAAAATGTAGCCAAATGGAGAAAAATTAGCAAATACAAGCATAGACATACGACCGCCTATAGGTGTTCATACAAACATACTTATATGAATAATGTACAAAAAGTAGACATGGTCGGAGCAAGGTTTGATATTTTGTACATAATACGTGCATCTTGATGAATAATTTTTTTTTATAATTTTGATAAGAAAGTGCAATAAAAAAACATTGCAACATTAAAAAAACATGATGTTATTTCTCTTTTCAAAAGCATGGAAAATGAATAATTCCAAATTTTTAATGACTTAATCTCTTTTTAAAGTTTTTAATGTAATATCGACATTGTAACACCGCCACCTCTCGTCGCCATGCATGACCATACAATAATTCAGTCGATACTCGGCATAACCATTACAGGGGTCCTATCGAACGCACAAAATGATGGTTTCTAAGCCGGCTTAACCCTAAGAATGCTGGGTAATTTTCTAAAAATAGATGTGTGTGCTGTCTGCTTTCCAAATCCTTCAATATATGCTTGATTTTGATGATGAAAGATACTCAGAGTAGCAAACAGGATGGATCACAGGCCAATTGACTTGGCGGTTGGCCTGGATCTAACCTGATTGCATAAGCATGAAGTCGGTGCGTGTACTATGAGGATTAAGCTGGTGTACTGTTGTTCTAGCTTATTGAGATACGCTTCCGTTATTGTTTTCTCAAATAGTTTTAGAGGAGAGATATACTCCTACGATGTCCACTATATAAAATGGTCTCTCATTTTGTTTTGGTATCTATTGGAAACCCAAATAACGAGTGTGACCAATCTTACATTTCAAAATTAAGGTTTTCAACAGAAATCTCAGATATTTGTATCTAAGGATACTTAGATATTATGCCCAACAAAAAATGTATATGGCGTTGTAAAGGCATTTTCCGATAAATGTATAAAATGTATATCTGTTTATTGTTAATGCCTTTTTTTAAATATTTTTTTTTTCGTTTATCTCACAGTGCATATTTGCGTGCATTTCATCACATACACTTCAAAATACTTTAATCAACATGTGACGACGATTGATAAAGACTCGAAGTGCATTAAATAAGCTTCAATCATAATATCATCATCGTATAGCAGCGAGTTCTTTATTATCACCACGATTTGCCGGTTCATTTTCATGCTTAATATTATATTCAGTAAGCGTTTAATCGTGTTCTTGTAATTGCAAACGGTTAATTCATTACAAAACAATAACGACATTTGACCACTTTGTTGTAGACGATTCTGGAAATCATTGTGGGAAAAGGAGAAATTGCTCGTAACGAGCAATTTCTCCTTTTCCCACCATGTTTTTTCTCCTATCAGAAGACTGTTTTTCTATGTCATTACATTTCGAAATAATGTCTGAAAACTATTTCAATTTAGGACAGTCGAAAATTTGGCGTTTGGTAAAGGGTTAAGACAGCGTCAGCAAAAAAGTTTATTCATCCGCTGGGAACCAGGAAAACGTCGATAGAATAACAAAAGCTGTTTCATGTTCTTGTTTTTCCTGCTACTTTAAAGGCTAATTGTTCTCTCACAGCGGTCGAGCGGTCGTATAGAGAAATCTCAGCGAAGTTCGCAGAATTTGATCGATTCCAGTATAAAAGGATTGACGTTTTCGTTAAACTAACCAATAATATTGTCTTTAGAAAGTAGCGCATGTTTTCTTTATCGAACAAACATTACAAGTCCCACTTTCTTGTCCAAAACCGACGAAATATTTCATCCTGTCGTCGATCCCGTAAATGGTTATGTCTCTGAATCGGAACTGTTATCGGACTCTCCTTCGGATTACTATCCGATTTGACTTCGGCTCACCGGATAATATTCCTATAACGTTGTCCGATTCACGACAAAAAAAATATCTATTCCCCATTCATTAGATATTCGTGTGGTTTATCGGGTATTTCATATCAAAGCTTAGCATGAACCATTTGGATGCGGATCATTTATTTTGCAGAGTTTGTCTCGACTTATTTTCATTGAGAGCAATTGCTCTTAACGGCTCATCTTTTAACAGAATAGATTTTTATTTCACGACTTGTACATACGCAAGCCCTCGGATAACAATGTGTGCCTCCTACGTTATGATTATGGCCCGTTGTTCATTCCGAGGCTAATCACTCACACATTGTAATGAATGGTCTATGACTTAGAGGGAAGGAAACTCTTACCTGACTTTGTTTTTAAAGCGCCAATGAACATAAATGAGATAATTTGGTTTAAGACATTTCAATAGTATTTTAGTGTTATCATGGTTATCAATGATTTTAAATTTGGTAATCCGTGTATGAGCTAACACTCTCCATGTATTTTCTCATTGGAAGCCATGTGAGAATACGTCTTGTTATACATTTACAACGTTTATAAAGCAAAGCACAATGCACATGTTACTTGCAGCGGTCATTGAAGTCATGCCCCAATAAAACGATTTAGCTTTCCCCTTTCAAAACACGTCACTGATTTTACCCGACCAATAACTTAAGTGTAATGGGTTACCCGGAAAACGTATGTTATGAGGACATGACACCTATAACAAACCAACTATCCATGAAGGGCATATCGTGAAGTTATTGATCTTTAGTATCGATATTAAATCCTGTCGGGGGTATACACGGATTGTAACAATCGCCTTGTAAAGGAAATAAATAGAGACGGAAAAAATAGATCTCCTGGAATAAAAATTATGAATATTAGATGTTTGAAAATAGTGAAACAAAAGGTGAATATACTTAAGATGGGCGAAGTCGCCTTTTATCACACTTTTTCGAAAGAATCGTTCATTTGTAAAGTGGTTCATAGTTTGGGGTAAAAGGGTTATAAATCTATATGGATTGTAAGACATATGAAACATTTGAAATCATATCTGATGCCAATACTCTGTAGTCACAGTAATAGATTCAATTCAATTCAATTTAGATTTATTGATAAACCACAAGGTTTGTGTTTGTATGGGCTGGTTTGTGTGCTGGTTGGTTGTTTGATTTATTGACCGGCTTGTTGGTAAGTTGGTCGGTCTCTTGGCTGCTTGGTTAGTTGGATGGTTGACTAGTTGGTCGATTGGCTGCTTGGTTAGTTGGATGGTTGGCTAGATGGTCGATTGGCTGCTTGGTTAGTTGGATGGTTGACTAGTTGGTCGATTGGCTGCTCAGCCTTTTGTTGATTGTGTGGTTTGTCATACACATAACAGTTACAGCCGAGTCGGCGTCCTGGATATTTCTGTTTTGAATAGCTTTTTACAGTGTGCATAAAGATAAACTAAATTTGAGTATGTCTTTCATGCAATATGTTCACAGAATGGTTTGGAATACACGGTGCGCCTTATTCATTCATTTGATTTTTTTAAGTTAATCTATTCAGAATAAACGGTGAGCCGTTTTCAAATATGATTTGGAAATGTTAATGTATCCAGATTAAACGATGCGCCTCATCCATACATTTAGTTTGCAATGTTAATGTCTGGAGAATAAATGTTTCCCCATCCATACATTTAGTTCGCAATATGAGTTGTAAATGTTAATGTCTGGAGAATAAATGTTTCCCCATCCATACATTTAGTTTGCAATATGAGTTGTAAATGTTAATGTCTGGAGAATAAATGTTTCCCCATCCATACATTTAGTTTGCAATATGAGTTTTAAATGTTAATGTCTGGAGGATGAATGTTTCCCCATCCATACATTTAGTTTGCAATATGATTCGTAATCGTTTAATTCTGGAGAATAAATGTTTTCCCCATTCATACATTTAATTTGAAATATGATTTGTTAATGTTTATGTCAGGAGGATAATTCCTACCCCCCCCCCCCCGTGTCTGGGGGAATAAACGTCGCATCCATACCTTAATTTGCATTATGTTTTTTTAGTGTCAATGTTAATGTATGGGGTATAAACGGTGCACCTACCCTATCCATACATTTGACGTGTACTTTAACAATGTTCCCTATTTGCCAACTCCGTTTCTTTTATCCTTCATCGTCTACCAGTCAACATCCGTTATAAGCTCCTTTAAATGATCGATGGGATAATAATTACACATAATAGACGTCTGGTAATGACGTAATCTCATTGATAAAACGGCCATGTACGACTATTGACATTTTACCATCGGCCTACCATTTCCCACAGAAAGACGATTTCTGTTTTACCCACACCAAACAATAACAACATTTGAGCAGTTTGTTGCAGACGACTCTGGAAAATATTGTGGGAAAAGGAGGGATTGCTCTAAAGGAGAAATTTCTCCATTTCCCACAATGTTTTCTCCCCTATAAGAAGATGATATTTCATTTTCATTGCATTTTGAAATGTCGTTTGCAAACTCTTTCAATTAGAGACAGTTGAAAATTTGGTGTTTGGTAAAGGGTTAAGCAGACTCAGTATGGAGGTTTATTAGACAATCTATTTGCAGCTACTGAAAATTCCCAGACATTTTTGTTCTTTGGTTTGTTTATTTCTTGTTGTTTAACGACATTTCATTATTTTTCAGATATATCACGGTGTTTCCTAGTTAATGCCCAGCACATATACAGTGAGTTCTCGTTAATCCGAACACGTCTGTTCCCAACAAAATATCCGGATTAACGATTCATCCGGACAAATGAAGTAGCGCATGTTTTTAAACACATTAAGACATAAACGGTCTGTATGCACGTGTATACTTATAACACTTTAGCAAACGCCAAATTGTCGACCGTCCCAAAAATAATCTTCAGATATGGCGGAAAACATTGTGGGAAAAGGAGAAATTGCTCGTCACGAGCAATTTCTCCTTTTCCCGCAATGTTTTCAAAAATTGTCTGCAACAAACTAGTCAAATAATTCCGTTCCCTTACAATTTCGTTCGGATTGCGAGACATTCGGATAATCGGGGTCCGGATAAACGAGGGTTCACTGTATTCAAGCCAATTTATTTTGACACGGTTTTAGTCAGCTATGGTTCTTTCTATTTTTCTTACACAGAGATCCATAGCTGGAAGGTTTGTAAAACGTTTCACTTGTTTAATTTGGCACTTGTATGACAGTGTAACCTTTTAAAAAAAAGGTGAATGCTACCTTAGCATCATAGGCCGTCAAAGATGTTGGAAATTTGTCTTTGAAAACGTATTTCTTCCCAAGTCACTATAATATATGTACGACACAATTCAGTTCTATAAGCAGAGATGCAACTTTGATAAACCAAGTCGGATCGGCCACCGAAACAGAGAGATACCCTTGCACATTGATCGGTGAATTTGAATACATTAATCTGCTCTTTGGGTTAAATAATTTGCATACGGTATGGTAAAGTGAAAAAAATCTGATTCAAAAGCCCTTATAGTGCTGGAATCGACTGCATACTTATGCAAACAGGTTAGATCCAGGCCAGCCACCATGTGAATTGGCCGCTGACCTGTGATCTAACCCTTTTGCTTTTCTGAGCATCTTTTTTTTCATCAAAATTAAGTAGATATTCAAAGAATTGGCAAGCAAACGACAAAAAAATATTTCTAGAAAATAACACAGCATTCTAAGGGATAGATTAAGCTGGATTCGTCTGAAGTTTATACAACAATTTCAACGTTGATTTAATTTTCTTTTATTGGTGGACCAATTTATGTAGCCTATCTGCTCTATGATGCCATATAGTACAGCATATCATTATTCCCATATAATGAACTGCTTTGTTACAATTAAAGAACTGCCCAGAGGAGTGTTACGAATACATCATGACGGTGTGAAAGCAATGTATATTCGTCTCGCTTTGATTTCGAACTTGGCACCAGATTTCAAAAACCAGACTCGCTGCCGATAAAAGCCGATATGGTCGTTGCGATTATTATTGGGGTCTATTTCTATTTTTTCCTGTCTTACATACCTTCGTTATGTATGAATACATAAATCAGGGAACGTCATCAAAGAGAATAAAACAATCGACATTTTCATTCAGACACGAAAGATGTTTTGCTCGGATATGATTGTTATTCTAATAATGAATATTACATGACATTTAATTAACTTCTATTGAAGTAAAATAAATAACCTATATGAAATTGATTCTCTTACTTTAACAATTAGACAATCCATTGGACAGTATGCAACTGTCAAACTAAAAGGCAGGTCTATTTCATTTGAATGAGTTCCATTGAGGCAAAGACCTAATAAACATGTTTATTAGGTCTTTGATTGAGGGCATTCTATGTAGCCATTTATGTTTTGTCGTCGGTCTTTATAACCAGTCCAATGTCAAAGTTCCGACATTTGATATTTTTTTACTATTTCAAATAGCAGGCATGTCGGCAACCCTTTGTAATTTGCCTTAACATTACATTAATTAACGAAATATAGCAAACATTACAAAAACAATAGAATACATAGTTAAATGACATACAAGAGACAAACAACATACCTTGATATCACCGAACAACATGTAGTTGAACTGTCAAGAGAATTGAAATTTTGGCCTTAGGGGGCAAGCTCACAGATCGAGGGTTTAACCCATTACCAAACAATAACGACATTTGACCAGTTTGTTGAAGACGACTCTGGAAAGCATCGTGTGAAAAGGAGAAATTGCTCTTATCGAGCAATTTCTCCTTTTCCCACAATGTTTTCTGTCCTATCAGAATATTATTTTTCAAAATTTGAAATGTCGTCTGAAAACTCTTTCAATTTGGAACAGTCGAAAATCAGGAGTTTGGTTAAGAGTTTAGTCTTAAGACTCCACAGATATATAAAATCCAAAATACTTGAATATCGATACACATGTCACCCTCTTTCAACACCATTTGGTGCAGATATAGCTCATTTAGGTTCGGGGAATATTTAACAGTTTACACGTTTTATTTTAAATAATGATCTAGATTTGTGAACAAGTGATTTTTTAGATGCCATAAGCATGTATCTCTCAAAACTGTTTGACTGTCCATGGGCCCGTTTTACTAAACAACTTACGGAAAATGTTTGCGTAAGTCATAATTGATTAACATGGATAATATCTTCAATGAAAGTACAATATTGCAATGTGACACGTCATTGGAAGCGTCTCGGAGAGACGCTTCCAATGACGTGTTACTTTGCAATATTGCTTTGACAAATATTGAAATAAAAGGACTTGTTGTTTTAGACTTACGCAGATCTTAAGCGTAGACTGTTTAGTAAAACGGGCCCCATGTGTATACTTTATCTTTTTCATGCTTATCATCGAAATGGGTCGGAGTTTTCCTACTTAGCACTGAACGGAATGGGTGCCCTTTCCACTAGTTTCTAAAAGATAACGTAGAGGTTCAGCAACTTTAAAGCAAGCAAATCGGAATGGTGGTTTGTCTAGTGACAAGGATTAATTAATCATCATGTACACATGTGTTACCCTCAAGGAACAAACAGTGATATACATGTACTCCCTTCAATCACGTATTTGACAATGAACTATGATGATCCAGACGATCTATGCAATAATCCTTATAGGAAAACATTTATGAGAATTCAAATTCCTATAGACAATACATTGGAACATACGAAAAAATCATTTGGCTTGTGGATACATGATCTATGTCATGCATACTGTACTCACGATGTGCCTGAAAAGATAGTCGTTCATTCGACTGTGGAGCTATCTTTAACCGAACAACACCATTTTTTCTATGTCGCATTATAGATCTAATCCAATTTTGTTTATCGTAATCTAGCAATTTTCATCAATTGAATCGTATGCCTATAACAGAAGCTTTAATAAACATCTAATTCGAAAGTATGCTGCCAACCTCAATCTACCAAAAATACTTACACATTGGGTACTCCGACAAGTCAACGGATGAAACTTACAACGACAACAATATTAGTAGATCAAAGTGATAATCCCCGCTCAATGTCGGAGTGGGATTTCCCTTATATGACATACGGAGTTGTTTGTATCAATTTTGTCCATAATGAACAGTCCCAATTTCCCTTTTTGAGTGTGTGAACGACTCTATCCTTTCCGGAACACATAAAGCGCAGGAAATATGGAATGTGGATGGTTCTACACGACTTGAGCAAACGAACATAGCTTTGTCCGCTTATTTTTACGTTTGTTTATCGAAGAAGTTCTTGAAACAAAGAATGCTCTTTGAAAAAAATGTATTTGTTTACCCCAAAGATCATGAATACTTTTTGTATCAATCAGATTATGCCTGTCACGTTGACATTAATTTGTACAATGTTTATGCTGTAGATGATTTACTTTGTACACGTCTGCATAAAAGTATGTTCTGTTCTGTCATTGATCAACCCTTGTTGGTAGATAGGCTTGAGGTCTCCCCCGTCGACTATTGGTTGGGCATCACGATATAAATAAAATGATATTGGCACAATGTTAACACTGACAGACATACAAACTCATTTCCAGCCAAAGCGTCACATCGAGCGGACAAGCATTCAAATATTGTGGACGTTTAGGTTAAAATGCATTTCACTCTCTCCACTAAAGACATTTTGTTAAAGTTTTTTCTCCTGTTTGTCCTACAAATAGAAATGAAATTTTTAACCTGTACTACATAACGCCATATTTTCACTTCCATGCAGCTAAATATCTAAGAAAATTATCGTGACTAAGCAGTGGGGCTGGCAAAATCAATTGTCCGTATTGCCCAGCATGTCCAAAAGTATCAACGAACAAGTGACCTTGCTGCAATTTACGTTACAACCAGTATAAAGAAAAGTGCAAAACAAAACTAACGGCCAAGTAATTTTAAATCAGATTTCGCCACCCTGGACAAAATGAGGATATTCTCGGGAAGGGTAATTTCTCCATACGTCAAAATGATTTCTATTCATCATGAATTGTAGAAATGTATTTCGTCCATACGTTTTGGTCGTTTGTTGTCACCTTAGTAAAATACACATTCTATTTCTCACATTTTTAATTCATCATCACCCCTTTATCATTATCTCTTAACCACATTCAGTGGTTACAGGTGGTCCTGTATAAAAAATACAGACTTGATATATAGTGTTGCAATTGTTTGTGTTTCTTTAATTGTATATTTATAAGCCTTGTTAATGTGCATGGTTTTAGAGTGACAAGCCATAATCGATAATCAGAACAGTTTAACGTAGAAATCGATGTTGAAAAATCTCTCTCATTCATTCTCTCGATCCTCTATCACAGACGTCATTAAAGATATCAAATCACAAACAAATTGCTGCAATGAATATAGAAAGGTGTATGTATAACTGTATCGAGAACATTGGAATATTAAGAAAATAGCTCATCAATTTCCTAATGCAATAATATGTCGTTATGCGTTTTGACATTGTCTACAAAAAATGGATGTATAGTTTCGATTAAGATTTTACAATTCAGTAATACGATAGCCTCAGTCGACATATCTACACCGAGTTGAACCATATCAATGCTTTCAATGTTTAGCTGCTTTAGCATTTAGGTTGCTTGTTCACAGATGCTTGGAAGTTTAGAAGTTAGAAATTAGTTTCTTTAAAATTGCACAACAGCTGTACTGTTATATGATAGGCACTGAAGAATAGTCATTTGACGCAACATTTGATCTTTTCTAATTTCTAAAGTGTGTATACTGTGAAATAGTAATGTGTTTTAATCTAAAAGCTTGACATTGTTTTGAAATATACCGCATACAATGATACAGACTTTGAAAATTTTAAATAAATCGACACTTCTATAATTACGCTTTCAAAAGCTACTTTTGGTAATATACCAAACCACAATATAAAAACTGTAATGCTTCTATAACATATACTTTTAACTTTCAAACATTCTCTTTTGTGAACAAGAACCTTAAAACAATATAAAAACATGAATTCTATGACATTATGCTATTCTTTTGATCATACGTATTCCAGGAAAGTATATATTCAGTTGCAGATAAACTCAGCTAAAATAATTTCAGTCATTTTTTGTTCGTTTTACCCCATCCTGATTAATTTTCATCTTAACGAAGTTGCAACAATAGTTACCTATTTGATGCAGAATTATCGAATTTAGCGTGGCGGACGTATTTAACATCAATTATTTGTACCTGGGAAGGTGTAAGGGAACACATTAATTGTAAAATTCTGCCATTTTAATAGGTCATAGAAATACGGTGTTTACACCTGACTTATTGCCTATTGATCGGTTCCCAGTAATAATTGACAAATGTGCCCAAATCAGTCAGTGATCTCAAATTACATGCTGGCCTTTTCCAGAAACTGTTAACAATGCTCAATCACACCAATTAGCCAGTTATGAACCCTTGTAGTGCTGGAATCGACTTCATGCTTATGCAAACAGGTTAGATTCAGGCCAGCCGCCAAGTAAATTGGCGGCTGGGCTGTGATCTTACCTGTTTGCAACTCTGGGTATCTTTCCTCGTCCAAATTAAGTAGATATTTAAGGTTTTGGAAAGCAGACGACACAAAAATCTAATATTAGAAAGTTATTCAGCACTAGGGTTAAAGTAACCTTTTTTTTACAAGTAATGACTTAAATGATTCTTTACATAACTTTATATCTAAAATTATTTAATTGTCTGCTATAACCTTTCCATGAGAGTTTATTGTCCATACATTGTCTAATGTCTGGGTAAGAGCTAAGATTTATAGAGGGAAAAACTCCAATAAACAGTACGGGTAAGACAACCACTGCTCTTTAAAGGTCACTACCGTGTGTTATGCCATTCCATTTAATTTATTGATTTAATAAAGGACTGACGGTAAGCTGCAAATGCTGAATATAGATAGGGTGTATCGTTTCCTGAGGTTAGTGTTAGTTAGAAAACAAAACAATTTGCTCTAGGTTGGAACGGCGGAATAAGTTCGGTTAGTATATTTCCCTCTAAAATTGTTCATATCTTTTAAAGCGTTGTAAAATTTCCGATTAAGGTTTGCGAGTTATGCAATATTGGGCCTCTCGTTTTATAATCTGTAAAACGAGGCAAATACAAGCGATAAACTTAACATGTAACTGTCAACATGTATTATTTACAACTGTGTCAATTGATTCTTTTGATTTCAATGAAATCACTCTATTTATTATTCATTCATATTGTACTCATAATTGATTGGAAGTTTGTGTCTAAACAATTGGTCGTGAAAACTTGTGCTATGAAGGGTAATTGAAGCAGAAAACGTTGGAAGCTTCGTATGTAAACATTAGCCATTACTTTCGGATCTGAAGAACGTCGATAAAGTAACAAAAGCTGTTTAATTTTCCGTTTTCAATGGCGACAGTACGGTCAATTGTGCTACCTCAGTGTGAATCGATCGAGGAGAAATCTCCGCAACCTTTCCGGAATTTAATCGATCATATTTCATACAAAGACAGCCCTTTATACGTATCTATATAATTATGTATTGAACGATTCGACCGAATTAGGTATTGAATAATGAATGAATCGGTGACATGTGCTAAACTCAGCTGTGAGATATTCGTTATTTCCTTTTAGACAGCTAGGACACAGCTCGTCCAGGCTTCGTAAAATCTTTATGAAACTTATGATAATGCAACCTTGGAAACCCAAGCTTTCTATGTATTACAAATACTGAAACATATTTCCTTTTCACGCCGTATTATTCTTGTAGTGTCATCATTTATCCTTTTTCTTATTTTCTTATTTCTTATGAATAATATTAATGAGAATGTTGTGCTCATCTGAATTTAATTTGAATTGTTTAATGTGTATATGTATTGTGGGCTGGAGACCTATTTACTGATATAAGATATATTGTATTGTATTTCATAGGTAATAATTGTGTAATTGATTTCGTTACGTTTTGGGAGATTGGTTGTTGTTCATCGTCGATAACTCGATAACAGATGGCAAAACAGCATTTGGATTTTATAGAAGAGAATGACATTTTGTGATTGTTGGCTTTACAAAATGTCCCATGTGTGATTGAATATCAACCAAATGCAACGGTAGGTAACTCTGATTAAAACCCTCTATCTCAGGTATGGTATAGGTCCATCACTATACTAAAGCCGTGTTAAAGATGTAGAGAGGTGATGTATGCTAAATGTAACGGTCAGTAACTCTGACCAGAACTTCTCATCTAAGATATTGTATCTAACGATTGAAACATAACCATCGCATAAGAGCGCAATGTACCTGTATTATATTCAATGTTTCACGTGTTTCCTGGTATGAAATAAACCGTCTGGTTGGGTTCTAATCTGTGTGTCTCATATGTATCGTATGTTTTTATCTATTTACTGAACATTGGCTTTATCCAGTCTTCTTTGTCACAGCTATAGTTTTACAATTAAGACGCACATTTAAATACATTTCAATTGATTTAGAATCTCTAGAACTCTACACTTTTGGAGACTGAATGTATTTTCATCGATATTTACGGTTGCCGAATTGGTATAAATAAGGCAGTTTAATTTCATTAAAAATTGTGATTTAGCTTGAAAATGGCGAAGTGATGTACTTTCTCGGTAAGATTCCTTAATCGTTTCCTCATTTCCATTTAATAACCGATAACACTGTGTAGGCTTTCCCCGCAAATTGCACTATCGATTTGCATTTAAAATTATTGTTATTTTCATCTATTTATACCCATTGCACTATTATAGGAAGAAAAATGTTGAAACTTGAACTTGAAAATTAATGTATGAAATCTCAAATGTGTCGCTGAATTGAACGATTATAATGCTATGGCTGATATGAGTTGTATTGCAATAACAATTGAATAAAATGTCATAATATTCTGTATTCCGTAATACTAGACATAAAATGGAGCACACTCAAATAATATATTGAATAATGCCTTTTGATGTTGGGCTTTTGTGTATCTTTTTACTAAATACATAAGGAAAACATTTGCATTTGTAAAAAACTGATAAAAATGAATAGTTTCTTAATTAACAGTACAGTATTGCAATGTGATACGTCGTTGGAAGCGTCGCGGAGAAACGTTTCCAATGATGTGTTACTTTGCAATATTTCTTAGCCCAATATTGAAATAAGAGTGAATATTGTATTGAACTTGTTTAATGTTTGATGTTTAATGTTTAGAAAAACGGTACCCTGGTACTTCTTTTCGTGATCCTACTTAAAGCAGGGCATATTGCTTCCTTTTTACACGATCATTATTAATGTTTTGTGCGCAATGGACAACTTCTTTTCCGAAGAATGTTAATGTTTCATTCGTTTTATATTTGGTAACCCCGTATGGAAATTGATGACTGGTCCAAATTGAAATAAACTGAAAATAACAATTGAAGTCAAGATTCTATTATAACTATCCTTACATCATTAGCTTGAAGCCATTGTAACAGTATATACAATTTATTATTGTGTTACAATGGTTTGTAAAGATTTCTCGTACACATTTATAAGCGAGAACGGAAATAGAAAAAAACTAGAATGATAGATTTATGTGTCGTCTGCTTTTCAAAACCTTAGATATCTGCATAACGTTGATGATGAAAGATACTCAGAGTAGCAAACATGTATAGAACACAGGCCAGTCGCCAATTTCCCTGGCGGCTGATCTTGATCCAACATGTTTGCATAGGCAGTGCTGAAAAGGTTAAAATTAAACAAATAGAAATTCCTGAGCCGTCTAAAGTCGAGTTTTCTATGAAATACAGGCCAAAGTTTCGTTTGTCTGGTTTTATATTTCCGCCAAAAGAACGAGTTTACAACAGATATATAATGAATACAAACACATACATACAGAAGGAACTACAAGAAAAACATCAAGTGAAAAAGAAATAAGGTAATTAGAAAAAAGAAAAAAAAGAAAGAAAATGATATGCGTGACATTTACGAATTGAAACATGAATCCGCTTCACTTCGTATGCCAAAGCAATAAGTATTATTAGTGCGGGATTTTCCTTGAAACGACAAATATGGATTAGGCAAAAGGTGTGTAGCGAAAACACAACTTACTTCCATACTGACATATGTCAATTAATTTGTTGACAAGATTGATGTTGATTTTTTTTTAATTTGTTTGTTTCTTTGCTAGACCTCGATTGATAACCTAAGGTGAAACTCTCTGTTAGACCATTACCAAACAATAACGACATTAAACAACTTTGTTGCAGACGGCTCTTGAAAACGCTGTTGGGAAAGGAAAAATCGCTCTTTACGAGCAATTTCTCCTTTTCCCACAATAATTTATACTCTATCAGAAGATAACTTTCCAATTTGATAACCATAAGAAATGTCGTCTGCAAACTCTTTCAATTTGGGACAGTCGTAAAGTTGGCGTTTGGTGAAGGGTTGATTGGAGCTCTAACCGACTTATTTTGAAATTCATTGCTTCTTATCAACCCATGGAATGTTCTAATCACGTTAATCGACATTAATTCCGGCTCATCGTGCTTTTCCCGTTCGCCTTTCCGTATCATCGCCTTACACTGCTGGCAATCCATGTGGCTCGCTGCCTTTATCATTAACAATCCTTTTAATCTTGTAATTTGATTGAAAATAACATCCCGTTTTTATTACTGATCCTTTTCCTTTTTTGGAGCTGATTAAAAGCTACTGGCTGAAACAAAATTTGATTTAAACAGCTGTGCACGGGACGAGACTTTATTTATCAACAGCCATTAGAATGCAGACGATGAATGAAAACGTAAATGAATTGCAACATATTCCTCCGTAATGAGAGGCAATTTGTTTTTCAGCAATTGGCATAAGAAACAAATGCTTTATTTTGGGCAGATACATCTTTCTAGCAACAGCAGAAGACTTGGAAAGTGTAAAAATGTCAACTATTTTGAAAGGATGATTAGCCAACTTTCAAAAAGCAATATACACCTTTGGTATCGGTGTCTGCAGCAGACTTGTCATTGTGTGGTAATATGACATAAAACATTAAGAGACATATGTGTGCAATACATAATATCCATACATGTTCATGTACCATCTTTTAGCAATGAAGGTACTGTCATATGTTAATGTCCAGTGTCATAACAGATAGGTGTAAGTATTCAATCAGGCCAGGCATTTCTACTCTGAGTATGTGTGGTTAGGGTACTTAGTTAGATGTCATACATCATGCCTCTGCTTGGGTTCAAATCATTTTAGATGTGAAATAGATTTTTCATGAGAGATGAAATAGGGGGATCTTCAGTATTTACCCGACCTTAACCGACGACATGAACAGTTGCAGGTGTTGGATCACACAAGAGACTATTTACAAGTCAAAATAAAGTCTCTTTCAATCAACACAGATTTACGTACTTTAACAATATGCTACAATGATAAGTCATGCAATTAGGCTAGTTAACTGCTGCACATAAAACGTCAAACGTAAATCTTGGTTTTCGAACGCTTTAGGTCAACCGATAACAAAAGTCCTTAGATTCTAAAAGTTTCGATCCCCAATTTTCTTATACAGAACATAACTTAATTTTGATAATAGTATTAACATATATACAATAAGGGTGCATTACACATGCACAATACAATACTGTAAAAAGCTGTAAAAAGAAAGAAATGAAAACGATAAAAAAATGAAATGTTCGATATAAGTTAAAGGGGGAGCGAAGAACAACATTTTGTAGGAAATGTGTCGTTTGTTTGTTTCAAGACAGCGGGAGAAAGAAAAGTCTAGTATATGATTAAACTAGGTCTCAAGCTGGCTAATCCTAGCTGGTCCTTTTAGGAGGTTTGCAGCATTAGTAAAAATGAAATTTCAGCGTTGTCGTTTTCAACAACAACACCACTGCACCGGGAAAGAAGACCTATTCATACTGTTTGTCCCTTATCAACCACCCATTCTCGAATACTGAAGTCACGACACACACTCAGTTACGGATTTTAAGAACAACTATTCATGCGTCGTGCGCATGTTGATTCAGGTTCACAAGTGTAGTGTTAATACATTAATTTATTAATCATGTGACGAACGAACGTAACATACTATTGATACATCAAACCATATAGTAAGATTAGAAGACGTCTTTTAAAAGACATCGAACGACTTATCACGGACGGGAGTCATTCAACAAGCGCCATTGGGGCTTTCCAAAAGACTTGTAACCCGCAAAAACAAAACTTCAGAGTAAATAACTTTTAACGCGATGTTTGAGAATTATCACTGAAAACAATAGTGACTATTACAACTTGGCATTACCAATTATGGCGAGGTGTAAACAGATATTATTCCTTCACTTTGTCATTTCTAGGAATTAACGTTTATATGGCCAACCTCGACAACATAGAACTTCATAGAAATACGTCGAAAACTGAAAAACCACCACTAGAGCTTCATTACCCAACACCTCGAGTACGGACGCATACATTTTTGTGTGTCCTTAAAATTAAATGATTAAGTACTTAAACTCAAATCCTTACTTATACTTAAGTACGTTTCGAGAACATGTCAATAGATTCGTCTTTTAAGGCATCTTGGTGTCGCTGATTCGTAATAAAGTAATATTGAAGCGGAAGTTGCAAGTTGAGCTTTCACAACGTGTTTGTTGTATTTACCGTGTTGTAATACATGTACTATATTAAACTTTACTGCTGCATCTTCCACAAAACCTTGGAAATACTTCCGCAACCATCGTGATAAAACGATACATTGTTTTAATGAACAGTTTATACTTTATCACATGAATCCTTCCCGAATGGTATGCATTGGAGCATATATATATTTGGGTGATATATTTTGAGTTTGGTGTTTCTTCACTTTTGACCAATTATAGTTTCCAATTTTGGGAAAGGCGTTTATATATTTGAAAGACATCATGTAATTGATTCCATTGTGTTATACGTTTTAGCACATTTCGTATTGCATTACTGTGATCGTTTGTTTAACCCTTTACCAAACGCCAAATTTTCGAATGTCCCAAGTTGAAAGACTTTGCAGACGACATCTAAAAAACTGATGATCTTTTGATAGGGCAGAAAACATTGTCGGAAAAGGAGAAATTGCTCGTTACAGAGTCGTCTGCAACAAACTGGTCAAATGACGTTAATGTTTGGTAAAGTGTTAACCACAGTTGAAAGCCTTACTGCAATAAAGGGTAAACCATGCAACGAGACATTGGTTGTGTGGTAGAGCGTCAGTCTGATGTACCGAGGTTCCCAGGTTCGATCCCCGTGATTCAAGACAATGGCCACCGGGAATATTCAAATCGGCGCGAGTAATTGTTTACTATCCAAGATGCAGTCTCCGAAAGTGAACTTAATAAGCTTCAGGTTTCCGTCAAAATCGATATAAAATGTATAAGTCTAAACTAAGCAACGAGACAGAATCACTGACATGCCTCAAGTCAGTCGGGATATTAGACAATTACGTTATTGTAACCACGCAAATAATACTAACTTGGTACTTATCCGAATGTTTTATTTGAAACATTTGTAATCTAGGATCAATATATAGGGGTTGGGTTTTCATTTCAGAAATGATTGTTAGCTCTAAAAATACCATTTGGTCTAGATGAAAAGGATGATTCAGATTACATTGTAATTCTTAAATACGTTATATAACCTTAAAATGTTTTCAGAAAAAAAAACAAGATAATCAAATCGCTTACTTCTTTGTGCATTCTATTGACACCCTACTGCTGTAGATATTAGAAACGTAAGGTCGGAATGATTGATATAAATGGTTATGTTTTATCACCCGCTCATGCTACACCTATATGGTATGGTATGGTATGAGTATGTTTCCATCATTGACCAGTAAAACATTCCCAATTGGTGAAATGTGTCAAATAACCAAATATTTACAAGCTTTAAAGGTTTGGGTACTTACTCTTACAGGAGCTGACAAGCTCTTTATCTTTAGCCGAACAGTCTCGTTCTTCAGCAACTCCTCCATTTTATAGGCAATTTCTTTCTTAGTAAATGTAAAAAACACACTTATTATCAGGTTATGAAATGTTTTGATGTTAAACTTTACTCCAAAACCATACACTCACACACATGTAATATGCACATGCGCAAAAGATTAAGAAAAATCTATCCTCTATTCGTCTACAAATACACTTATTGAATACGTCCCGCGCACACTGTTTGTTCTATGGTACAGAAATTATTAACGCGGAACGTTATTGAACATGTATCGTCCCCAGCTTCACTGCTATGTACGCACAAAGTCACCTGTTAAAGCTATCGATTTTGAAGAGAATATTTACAAATATTCATATCGATCTCGGATTTTGTTTTCACTGCCAAATGGAATCGTTTATACATAATTACTATTTATAGAAATTTCACTCAGAGAATCATTTCAAAACATTTGTCTATTTGCATGTGCCATTAGCATAAACATTGTGAATTGCGATATTATTGTATACCGTAGAGAAAACACAAACAACAGTCGTGACTGGTGTCACTGATATCGAATTTAAACCAAATATTGATAAAATAAAAATAAAAGTATTTGACACGTACTAGCAGCGGACGACTTATCTAAAGATTGTGAAGAATGATTTGTGAGAAGAGATTTTCAAAATTAAAGTGACTATATCGCAGATTAAGAATTTAATCTTTTGAAAATGTAATGATCAATACAGATGGCATTGGATATCTATGCAGTTCCATAAGACTAGATTAGTGATATGCATATCTACACAATCGCTATCCATTTTGGTAAAGTTAGAGCCCATTTGTCTTGCATGTATAGTAAACTGTATAAACAGTTTATTTTGTAAACAGTGATCAATTATTATCTTGAAATGGGTAAGAATGTCTGGGATTCTGACTAATATGTGTCAACACTCTCATCAGGGGACGACCACAGCAACTATTCTGCGCCATTTTTAGATAAAATGTTTTCTTTTATCAAAGCACTGATGCTTGTTTCACAATTTTAAAAGAAAATACTGGTTTTTAGCATTTAGAATAAAGAATTAAAAGTGTCATTAATCTTGTGGCACAGTATATCTAAATACCTCGTTTAGCGTTTATTACTAAGAGAATTAACCTGAGATAAAGTTCATTTATGCAAATTCTCTACATGTTATCATGTGGATAAAAGGAATCACATCACGAGAAATTCATTGAAAAATGCCAAAAAGTTGAAATAAACAACCATCACCACTGAATAAATAACCATTTTCAATATTCACATGTTTACAATGCTGAATATATATGTTTACAATGCTGAATATTTATGTCTGCAATGCTGAATATTTATGTCTACAATGCTGAATATTTATGTTTACAATGCTGAATATTTATGTTTACAATGCTGAATATTTATGTCTACAATGCTGAATATTTATGTTTACAATGCTGAATATTTATGTTTACAATGCTGAATATTTATGTCTACAATGCTGAACATTTATGTCTACAATGCTGAATATTTATGTTTACAATGCTGAATATTTATGTCTACAATGCTGAATATTTATGTCTACAATGCTGAATATTTATGTTTACAATGCTGAATATTTATGTCTACAATGCTGAATATTTATGTTTACAATGCTGAATATTTATGTTTACAATGCTGAATATTTATGTCTACAATGCTGAATATTTATGTCTACAATACTGAATATTTATGTCTACAATGCTGAATATTTATGTTTACAATGCCGAATATATGTTTACAATGCTGAATATTTATGTTTACAATGAATAATTGAAATAACGAGCATCAAGGCCTTTAGTGCTTTGATTCAAAAACTTGGTTTCAAAATAGTAATTTTTTTATTGGCAGTCATCGACAAAATTTGTCTATGGCCATTTACAATAACATAGAATATGGCTTAGCCAAATGTAGATCAACGAGCATTGATCACAATATAAACAAAATAAAATTTCAAGAATGATAGTACTATAAGAATTGAGATAGTCGTTGATTAAGGAACAGCAAGTGTTTTAAGTTTCATCATGAATAGCCAAGCTCTCCGAAAGATATCTACAAATGCTTGGTATTGACTTCCTTTTTGACGACAACATTAATTGTATAGAAGCATTTCAATTAGTCTGTATTGGTACGCTTCAAAGATATTTTCCACGTATTTGAGTGTACTTGGAATATTCTAGTAGAAAATGGTATTCATAATCAAAATACTGGGATTTCTCAGTTTATTTATTTACAATTTTGTCACAGTGAATATAGTCGCTAGTGATGATATCAGTTTTGACAGAACTACTTTTTGTTACCATTCCTTTGCGCAAAGGTCATGGCTTCACTTTTGCACACGCTACTAAAATGTTTGTATTCTCAAATGTATCCATGCACGAGAATGACGTCATGGGACGCGTGACTGACGTCATGGGCGTGTTTAACTGCTTTGCTCCTGTCATTTTATATTCCATTTGGAGTTGAAGGAGATATTTTTGCAAATAGGTTTTATGTAGTGGAATAAAATACATAGAATAATGAACACCATTCGATTGATATAAAAAATATGTCAATTGAATGGGTAGTTATCGTGTAGAAAAAAAAAACTCGTTCTTCGAACTCGTTTTTCCAACCTGATAACAACCCCTTCTCGTGACATATTTTTGATATCAATCGAATGGAATTCATTATCCTTATAATAATGGATTGCTACCGGACTCGCCTGACGGCATGACATGATAAATATGACGACCCATTGCATAATATGGGTCCAACACACTCTTACTTATTTCATGTGTTCGCAAGATGGAAATAGCAGACCAATGTTGACAAAATAAACTGTTTAAACGGTTGACAAATTCAGAGACATGTATACATATGCTATATCGTCAATATACAGTTATGAAATATTTTCATATCGTTTCATATCGTATTTGTTTTACATCGATTGTGGAGGAAGCTGAAAGCTTGTTCAAAGCCACTCTCGACGACTTCTTCCTGGATACTAAACCAGTAATCGCGCCGGTTTATGGGTTAGTCCCGGAAATTTTCACCCCGCCTAACGGGGACTTAACAGTAACGCTGAACACATCGGGTTTATCCAATGAAAACGCATCTGAGATAATAGGGATTCTGCCATATTGTTTCTCGAGAGACTTACTTCATTATACTTTCGCTTCTAAACATAGTTCTTTAATTTGAAACCCAAAAAAAGTAATTTATTTTGATGAAGGAAGCAGTTATATTCATCACAACATAGTGTCTCTTTTATGTATGAGTTACCGATAGAATTTTATATAAAATGATGCCCAACACTTACATATATATTGAACTACTTAACATGGGCGCTTATAGGACGTGTGTCATAAGCCGGGACAATTTACCCGAAAGATTGTAATCCTTAACTTTTATCCGAGGTGTATTTCTCAGCTCACGGAAATACCCGAGTAATTACGATTTGCATAACACCTTTAGCCACGACCCGGAAGTGTTTGGTACGGGTGCGTGACGTTATCGAGCTGCACTTGGTTCTGAGCCAGGAAAACGCCATGTTCACTTCGCCATTATCGGAAATATGACAATCGATCGAATTTCACAGTTTAAGTGTCGGGTCATTAGAAACGATGGCTGCTGCATTTATTGACAGTTTGTGTGACCTGCTTCTTTTTTTTTCTTTTGTCTTTTGTTGTCAATCGTTTAATTTGGAAAATTGTCTAAGTTGGATTTGAGATTCTTTTATGGCATCGAAAACTTATGGGGTCCGACTTCTCCGATAGAAAGGCATCTGATGATACCGTTTAACAATATACAAACAGGGAGATTATAAACATTACTCTTAGCGACAATTCATAAATTATTACTTTACTTCGTAACGATTGCTAAACTCTTCAGTGAACGTTTATTTACCCTTGAAAACCCTTTATGAACTAACATTTGGGGTTTATATATCATAGGATGAGAGATACTGCTGGATAGGGAAGATACTTTCTTCGTTTAACCGCCAAATTTTTGACTGTCCCAAATTGAAAGAGTTTGCAGACGACATTTCAAAATATGATGAAATTGGAAAATACTCTTCTGATAGGACAGAAAACATTGTGGAAAAAGGAGAAATTGCTGGTTGCGAGCAATTTCTCCTTTTTTCACAATGTTTCCCCGTGTCGTCTCCAACACAGTGATTTAAATGTCGTTATTGTTTGGTTATGGGTTAAACAATATCACTACCATTCTCAAACCTGCCGATTTTATCACGTTCGAAATATCTATATCCAGATGATAACCAAATGTTTTCATTTCTATGTCGAGTCGAGAGCTGATATTGTAGCTGGCCATACCGAGAAATTACACCTGCTGTCAATACGGTTTCTAAATAGTTTAATAAATGTAAAACATTTCCCGACTCGCTTTCCAAAGTCTGCCTGTAGTGTAACACTGCAGAGGGTTTCCGCATGGTTCAGGGAAATCAGTTTTGAACCGCTCCGACGCTTGAATGTATCCATAACGACCCGATTGTTGGTATTGATAATTAGATCGATCGGTTCCTGGCGCCAATACATGCGATTATGTTTCACCCTTGGTGTCAATCGGTGTTAACCCCTTACTTCTTTACTTTGACGTACCTACAACAGGAGTCCGAATGTTCCAGACGTAGATATGACACTTTACAGCTTGCATCACCCGAGGGACTACTATAGTAGTCTTTAGAAACAACTTCAACGACAACACAGATTGATTCTATTCAATGGTATACAGGCCCTAATTCCGCCACAATGATTTCTTCCAATATCACTACCAAAGAAAGTATGTTATGTTTTTGCCGTCCGATATTGCTTTCAATTTGAACCGGTCACATTCTTATAAATTGGGAGAGTAAGCTAAATGCCAAGTGGCGCCAAACACACATTGACTCCATTGGTAGAGTGTTCGACTTGAAAATGGTTGGTTCCGGGTCCGATACCTTGGGTTGGCCAATATCACGGATAATTGATGACGTCATTGCGATCTGTTCTATTCGGTCATACCACTTATCAATTGTGTTTATGCGGTTTAGATAGCATTGTCTGTTCATGTAAAAACATCTCAGGCGTGGATAAGTACACGGTGTACTATGATATGGCTGAATTACTCTTTGAAACTGTGCTTAACACATGTCTTTTTTTCATTCAATGGCCTCAACTGAGAAGAGAGTCGATGGATTTGTTCATTACTGTATTACCCATATACAGGTCGTGTCTGTTTTGCCACAATTTTGCCTCTTTCAAAAAGCATTGTGGCAAAAGAAGAAATTAATAGTCACAAGCAGTTTCTCCTTTTGCAACAATGCTTTTTCAATCTATTCACACATCACAACAGCAGATCTGAAATGTTTTTCACATGTTTACAAAGCCTTTCTAAAGTCGTCTGCTTCAAGCAAAAATGTCGTCTGCAGGTGGTAAAGAGTTAATACTTTCCTTGAATCCAGTCTCAAAATCAGAAACTGGGCAATGGACAGTAAGAAAGAAGAAAAACATGATAAACATGGGACATTTAATCAATTAATTCAGATGCTTTTAAATAACTAGAGCAAAACTTAAACCTCTCGAAGTGATGACATAGTGTTAATATTTTGATAAGCCATTTTGATTATCAATATGCATATGTACATTTTACCACTTTTAATCAAACAAAGTCGTTACTTGATACCCCTTAGGAACAATACTTTGAGGTTAACCCTTATAGTGCTAGAACTTACTTCATGCTAATGCAACCAGGTTAGATACAGGCCAGCCGCAAAGCCAAGACCTGTGATCTTACCTGTTTGCTAATCTGAGGATCGTTCCTCAACAAAATTATGCAGATATTTAAGGTTTTGGAGGGTTCAAATCCTGAGAGGGATATGGATTTTCATGAGAGGCAGTCTCCCGACTGACTTACGGAATGCCGATGGTTCTACTCGCCTTGACCAGCCCTTGTGGGCAGTTGAGTGTATTGGGTCTTCCTCCATCATTAAGAGTCGGGCATCGCTACATAACTGAAATAATGTTGATGTGATGTAAAACCCATATTAAAAAAAAAGTTTTGGAAAGCAGGTGATACAAAAATCTATATTTAGAAAATTACCCAGCATTCTATAGGTTAGCAGCTGAACTCTCTTGATCTTTCCCATGGCTCGATCTTTTCCTAAAGCGAGTCTGAGGTTACATGGGGGGCACAATTGACTGGTTCCCCCTTATGGGATGGTCCAATTTCAAAGCAAAGGCAGACAGCAAATATTAGCATATAAAAATATATCTTATTTATCAGATCTGGTAGAACCACTGAAAAAAAAAGGTGTTGCTCATCATAAGAAATTTATTTTTTTATTCATAGTAGATTACAAAGACTTGCATTATATGCATGAAAATAAGGTATCATAGAGTAAGGGATAATTAAAACAACCGCTAGAGTTTAAAGCTAGAGTTTTTAAAAGTTCTCCACCCTTAGTAAATGTCTTACTTAATTAATTTCTTGCTTCCAGTCAACACCTTTTTGCATGGGTGGTGAAACCTTAGCCCATCCCTCATTTACTTCATAAGACATGCCACTTAAACACCTTTATTGCCAAGGCCTCTAGCAAACAGTGATAAGATAAATTACTCATTATAAGCATTTTATACGTTAGTAATAGTAATTTTTACAAATATTAGTAAAAAAACAACAACGTTTTTTTTTTTAATTTTCTTATGTTTTTTTCTCACTCATTTACTCCAACATTTCAGATATATGTGGGAACTTGGTCAACATCAAAGATGTTTAACTTTATAGCAGTATAACATAACTTCCTTCAAAAAGGTATCCTTAATACTGTCAAATCATTGAAATTAACACAGACTAATGGCAAGTATTGAAAATAAATAGGATGTCAGCAGCATCTAGGGTTCAATGCAAGACTAAAATAAGACAATGCAAATAAACCTAGTTTAATCAAACAGTAAAACATCAAAATAATGATTGTGAGGAACATTTTTTGCCGAAAAGACTATTTTCTAAGCCATTCACTTCACAACAAACCATTCAATGAGAATCATGGACATTGGTTTATCATTTGTTTTTTAAATAAATATTGATGAATCAGTACAGAACATTTCTAACATAGTAACCTTTTTGTATTTTTCTCGTAATTATATAATATATTATATATAACATTAACTTTTCAACCATGTATGAATTTGCCCAAGGAACAATAACAAACGACATATTAATTTAACTGTTTAAATTTCATATTTCACAATTGAAAAATTCTAATTTTATTCGTAATGAATTTTCTTGAGGTGCACTTATTGCAAAATATTTGTATACCACAACAGTGTGGTAGGGGAAGGAATTTATTTATAAATACAAGTTTAATCACAATTTAATGGTAGAATTTTTCACATCTACAAATTCTATTTGCATTGGTAAATCATTACTCCCCAAAACCTATTCCCCAAAATCGAAAGCAACAAAAGAAGAAAACTATGGTAAGACAGAAAACCATTTTTACTGAAAACCACTCAGAGACAAAAACATGCTCATTACGAGCAATTAATTCCTGTCATTAGGGACTGACATCAAGTTGCAAATACGGCAAAATTTCAAGAAATTATGAAGTTTGATAAGGGTTTGATATGGCACACATTCTATTATTTCTCAAATAGCTTATTTCTTGCAAGTGTTTGATCATAAATAAGTAAATCCACAGCAAACAGCAATGTCAGAACCGTGACTTTTAAACACATTATTATTTTTTAAGCAATCCTTGTTTAAGGGTCTTCTATCTAATGAGTCTATGAAACTTAATAGGCAGACCTTAATAAGGCTTTGCACATATAATTTTGAAAGGAAAAATTTCACTTGTTTTCCTTTTAAATACATGTAGTTAATTATATTTTCAATGAACAAGTGAACAAAATACCTCAAATTGTTTTATGATATGGTTCTAGCCCTGTATTTAACAGGGGCCTGAGAAAAGGACCTTCCAAACTGAACAAATACTTAAGATGGTTCAGTTTATCGCCAAATCCAAAACTTCAACAGGTTTGAGGTTTAAAAATTCAGTACTTTTAGAGATAATTCTTTCTAATATCATCATGATTATTATAATTTCACTTGTCAAATCTAATAGGGTAGATATAAGTAACCATTGCAATAGAAAAAAATCGTTTACAAGCAAAATCTTCTTTTGTCAGAGTAGTTATGCAAGTCTTCTGCTGCAGGTTTGTGATTTCAGTAAGGTAGAGTGGAGCATGGGGTTGAACCCATTCCCAAACAATAACAATATTTGAGGAGTTTGTTGCAGACAACTCTGGAAAACAATGTAGGGAAAAGGAGCAATTGCTCTTAATGAGCAATTTCTCCTTTTCCAACAATGTTTTCTGCCCTATCAGAAGATTATTTTTCAACTTCATCCCTTTTTGAAATGTCGTCTGCAAACTCTTTCAATTTGGGACAGTCGAAAATATGGTGTTTGGTAAAGGGTTAATGGACAATTGCTTTATCTAGTTCTGCTGTTGTGGTTGGGCTTGTTGGTATACAAGATTGTGTCCAGGACTAATTGTCTGTGTAAGACTCATCATGGCCTTCATATCTTGCTGGGATAATTGCAGTGCTGCTCCCCCATGTGGATGTGATATCGTGACAACACCTCGCGCCAAATCTGTCTGGTTAATGTTCAGTACGCTATTGGCACTCACTGCTGTAGCACTGTAAGTTCCAGCTGGCATAAGCTGGGTTTGCTGGGGTTGGGCCAAATCTACATTCAAACACTGCTGGATGGGGAAGGCATTGGCATTGGGAAGGTTTTCTAAAAACCTCAACAATGTTGAGTAGGTCTGTGCGTTAGAATTTTGTCGACTAGAGTCATTGGGATTTGTCAAGACGAGTGAGGCTGTGGCTCTATTGCCCTGTTCTGTGCTGGAGACGGCCATCACAGGTGTGGGGTTTGTATCCTCAGTAACAACCTGGTATTCTTCTTGTGGCTGAATGTGTGTTAGGCCAGTATCGCCATTGATTTCGATTGTATGACGCTCCAATTTTGGGGTCTGCTGTAAGGTGGCTGTCTGGTGTTGCTGTTGTTGTCGCTGTACCTGCTCCTGTTGTTGCTGTGTATGCTGTGGTTGTTGAAGAGTCTGAGCTGGGGATGCAGTGATGTACATGTTGCCCTGTAAAGCCTGGGATAAGTTTCTGTAGTCGACATTAGGTGCAGCTATCTGTATCTGCCTGAATAATGTCTGCTCTGGTCCCTGTGTGTTCAGCACATAACCTTTATCACTAACCTGATACTGGGGTTGCTGTAGCGTAGCCATTCCAGGGGGAGGCTGTAGGTTACCAAGTGACGACATGACAGGCCTTGCTTGCTGCTGTTGGTGTTCTGTTTGATCGAGGTCTGGTTGTGGTGCCGCAGCTGCCGCTACCTCATACAGGGCTGCCGGTATCTGAATCTCACGCGCTGTACCATTGGGACCTGCGGGGATCTGACTCACAGCATATTGAAGGTTCTGTAACAACGCTGCTTGAGTGCCAAGTATGTTGGACTGCTGGGTGGACCCAACAACTCCTGCAACCAGCTGATCCTGAAGATCGTCTGGCATGGTTGTAGATATTCCCATCTGTAATGGAACCATGGTAGGTTCCAGCTTGTCAATAAGCAAAGTCCTCTCTCGTCGCTTGGCAGGCAAGCTGTCCCCAGTAAGTCTTCGTACGCGACTTCGAAGTCCTTGATTATCTCCTGTGTGAGAGGTCCTTAAATGACGAGTCAAGTGATCTTTACGTCCAAATCTTTGTGGACAAAACTGGCACAGAAAATCTTTCCGTTTTGTGTGAGTAATCATGTGACGTTTTACATCTTTCCGTGTGAAAAACTTTTTTGAACATTCAAAGCACTGATGGGATTTCTCGGTTGAGTTTTTGGCTGCTCTGGCGCCTGTATGTACCTTCAAATGAAACAAGAGGTCTTCTTTAAGATCAAACTGTTTTTTACAGATACCACATGACAAAGTGTCCCCACGATTAGCAGCATGAAAGGCCATGTGAGTCCTGTAGGAAAAGCTATAGGAATAATCCTTTTTACAGATCTCGCATGTCCAAACCTTTTTATTAGGATCATGTGTGATCATGTGATTTTTAAGATGGTCTTTTCGGTTAAAACTTTTATCACAGTATGGACATTTATGGTTTCTAGGACAAGTATGAATAAGCATGTGTCTCTCCAGTTTGAACTTCGACAGAAAGCCTCGTCCACATTCACTAACGTCACACATGAAGGGTTTCACACCGGTATGATTGTACATATGTATGTAATATGAAGCCTCAGCTACAAAAGTTCCTCCACAGAGAGAGCATGAAAAGGGAGTCCTTGAACCTTTGGGCCCTCGTTTTTTAGGTTTCTCCCCCTCTTTAATGACTAGTTTCTGATCTTCAAATACAGTCTCTTCATCTATACCATTATCATCTGCCAAACAATCATCACTGTCCTCGATATCAAATTGCATATCTGGTTTGACAGGAGTGGTTGATTGGGAAGAACGTTTTTGCAGAACGTTGGGATATTCTGGTTTAGATTGTGGTTTAACCTCTGGCCTTTCCTTCTTTAACACGAGAGGTTTTATCCTTGGTCTCCCTCTGGGTCGCCTCGTGACCATTGCATTACCACCACTACCATCAGCCCCTGTGGCTTTTTGAGATTCTTTCATGCGAGACTTTTCCAGTTTAGCTCTCCAAGTCTTTGTTGGTTTGACATACTTTCTTGGACGACCTTTCCGACGACCTTTTAGTTTTGCAGAGCACGGATGATTTTCCATCTCACTGGTAGAGGTAAATGAGACATCACAGATTGAACAGTTCAGGCTGTTTTCTGAAAACAAGAAGAATGGAAAGCCTTTTTTGGGGTTTCATATTGTGCCATAAGCTCATTTTGCTTTATTGAGGGTTCAGTGCAATACAATAGCACATGCCTCATATTTGTGAAGAACTTAAAAAGAGTTGCATTAAGTCAAAGTTGAAAGCAGCAGTTAAACCCTTATAAAGTATCCAAAATAACATTTCCTATCAAATAATGGGCATAACACAAGATAACAATTTAAGATGGAGATTATCTAGATTAATTTCTGTCTTTGTCATTTGTTGTATGAGACAAAGAATTCAGTACTATCATAGTAAAAGGTCCCATCTGTTGTGGTTCATTAATAAAAAGTTAATTCAGAAAGTACAAGTTGATTAAAGTATGTACAGTTTATATGTGGTAGATCTCTTAAGTGATGTCACATTTTTTTATGAAAATGTATATCAATTCACTGTATACACACTTGAAGGAATAGAAAATGATCTAATGTTGGTTCTAAACACTCATCAGTATGTTACATATAACACTACAGCTGTTTTGCAGTTCTAAAGAGGGCAATTTTCAACTTCAAAATACAGTGATGTCTCGTTAATCCGAACATGTCCGTTCCCAACAAAATGTCCGGATGACCGAATCATGACCGAATCATCCGGACTAATGAAGCAGAGCATGTTCTTATACACATTAAGACATTAACAGTCTGTATGCACATGTATACTTATAACCGTTTAGCAAACGCCAAATTGTCGACCATCCCAAATTGAAAGAGTTTGCAGACGACATTTCAAAACGTGATGAAATTCAAAAATATAACCTTCTGATATGGCAGAAAACATTGTGGGAAAAGGAGAAATTGCTCGTCATGAGCAATTTCTCCCTTACCCACAATGTTTTCAAAAGTCGTCTGCAACAAACTGGTCAAATAAGTCTGTTCCCATAAAATTTCGTTCGGATTGCGAGACATCCAGATAATAGGGGTCTGGATAAACGAGGCTTCACTGTATTCTCAAATCTGTGAACAAGGACCTTTATTGTCCAGCTTATGATTCAAATCAATGAAAACTATTGATATTTCATAAGCTAGTTGGATGATTTCTGTTCATTGACTCTTCACCACCTCAACAATTATTTTTAAGATGAAGCAAACAGACGACATTAGAAAAGCTTTGTAAGCATGCAGAAAAACCTTTCAGTTCTGCTGTCTTGATATGTGAATAGATTGAAAAAGCATTTTGGCAAAAGGACTAATTGCTTGTTACAAGCAATTTTTTGTAACAAGCAATTTCTACTTTTGCCATTCTGCTTTTAGAAGGTCGTCTGCTGCAAGACATAAAAATGTGGCATTAGTTGATAATGTTTTGAAACCTTAACAGCTGTCTAATTGAGAGTTGATGGATTTGATATCGTAGTGAATGTGAGGGAAAACAATCTATAACATTTATCCTAAACATTCATGAGTCTGTTATTTATTGTGGGGGCACAAATTCCCATATATGAGTGAAAACTACGGTCTAGTATTAAGATTAGTGCTAGCTTGTGATGTCACGTCTCTATTTATAGATTGTATCAAGGGTTAAAAGCAAGACTATTATATAGTAAGTGCGTCACAAACATGAAGTTTCAATCAGCTAGACAGCAATTTGATAAAAGACGAGTTAAGATGCAAATGATTCAACCCTTAGAATGCTGGGTAATTTTCTAAACATAGATTTTTGTGTCTTCTGCTCTTGGAAACTTTAAATATCTGATTAATTTTGATGAGGAAAGATACTAAGAGTAGCAAACAGGTTAGCAATCGGAACTACTCAGGTATTTCCGTGAGCTATTAAATACACCTCGGATATAAGTGTAGGGTTACAGTTTTTTGGGTAAATCGGTCCCGGCATATAACATCTTTTCTCAGCGTGCACATTAAGTAGTTAAATGTGTATGGAAGTGTTGGGCATCCTTTTAAATCATTTTTTATCGGTTACACATACGAAATGGTAAAATCATAAGTTTTGACATATATAGTTGTTTCCTTAATCAAATTAAAAGACTTTTAGATTTCACATTTAACATCTATTTTTGAAAACGGAAGTGAAGTGACATCATTCCGCGGGAAACAATATGGCGTCATCCCTATTATTTCAGAGGTGTTTTCATTGGATAAAACCGATATGTTAAGATTGACAGGTGAGATCACAGGCCATATTCCAATTTACTTAGTGGCTGATCTGGATCTAACCTATTTGCATAAGCATGAAGTCGGTCCCAGCACAATAAGTGTTTAAGCTTACCATCATCCTTTGACCTGTCCTCTGCTGGTAGCATGCCTTTCCCAATAGACTGTGCATACTCTCCAGAGTACCACACCTTCAGTTCAGTATTACTTGGGATTGGCTGAAACCATGGAAACAGTTTATAATCAATTATCGTTGCATCAGAAGAGAATAAATTATTGTCCAATACACAGCTCAAAATAGAAAAAGTTTACTCAATTCCTCTACAGCTTTAAGAAACTATGTGACTGCTCAAAAAATTCCCATTTGATACTTTAACCCATTACCAAATAATAACGGCATTTGACTACTTTGTTGCCGACGACTGTGGAAAACACAAAGTTCTCCTTTTCACACAACGTTTTCTACTGTATCAAAAGATATCCTTCCAATTTCATAACATTTTGAAGTACTGTCTGCAAACTCTTTCAATATGGTGCAGCAACAATTTTGCTTTTGGTAAAGGGTTAAGGGTCAACAAAACGTTACCATGTGATAATCTAACCCATTACCAAACACTAACAACATTTGACAACTTTGTTGCAGACGACTCTGGAAAACACTGTGGGAAAAGGAGAAATTGCTCATAACGCTTTCTACTAAATCAAAAGATATCCTTCCAATTTCATAACATTTTGAAAGATCGTCTGCAAACTCTTTCAATTTGGTGCAGTAGAAAATTTTGCGTTTGATAAAGTGTTAAAGCACTTTTCAGTTAAACCCATTTCTTCTAGACATCATTGACTTTTTGATATTGTGTAGGTACCACAGGGCTCACCCTGGCTGGAAAAAAGTCTGCGCCAGCACATTCGCCAAATGACAAAAATAGGAGCCAAATTAAAGAAGTAGGAGCCAAATTCTGAGCAAATGGCTCCAATTAAAATTTCTTTATTCTAAAGACTCTTCATGTTGTATGTAGATATGTGTTAAATCCTCTTGGTTAATTATTTCTGTTTGTTATGTTTCAACATTTTTATTAAAATTGTAATGTCATAAATATGTAATGTGTAATGCCAATAAAAATATTATGTTGTAAAAAAAAAAACAAAAAAAAAACAAGAAATTCCCCTTCCCCCTTCCGAACAAATTTAAACCAAAGATGGTATAACTAAAGGCTACGCTTTGAGTGACAAAATCAAAATGAATCTTTTATCTCAGATAACATCAAATCATATTGAAGACTATACATTTCTGAATTCTCAGTTTAGTTATTTATTTTAGAAATGTGCGATAGTTAAATGGAAAGTAAACATGATCTTAGGTCTATTTGTTTTTACTCTCGTCAAGACTCCGGTATGATGATTTGACTGATTAATAATAGAGGATCGCAATTCAAATAGTACCGCTGCATCAACGAAGGAAGCAAACTGTCAATATCAAAATACTTTACAAATTAACCCTCTTTAAATTCTCGCATTCTACCATGCATCATAAAACACTGGACGGAATGCTGTAAATAGTAATCAGTTTTCGTGGAACAACCGCATCGAGTCTACCAATCAAGTGTGTCGAGTTGTTTACACATAATAAAGACCCAATAAATACACGCCTTAGGCATTGTTTGACACGGGGATAACAATTAGCGGATTAAATTGGGGTTTTCGGAGATACTAACTGTTAAGTGTGTCAAAAGATATAACTGTCTGTAATGTCCGGACAGGTGGAAAAATGGTAAAGTTAAATGAAAAAAACATGTGCCAAGCAAATTCGCCAAATCGGGAAATCTTTCGCCAGAATGAAATAATATTCGCATGTGGCTAATTTGGCGACCGACAGCGTGAGCCCTGGTACCATAATATCAGTAGATATTATTGCTCATGTCAGACCATTATCAATTTTGACACAATGTTTCCTCTTTTTCATAAACGTGTGTTCATTGAAATACATTCTTATGATAATATATACATACCAATAAAACTATCCTGTGAATTATCTAAGCTTCTTTATAACAAATAGAATTTGCAAACTTTAAATATTAAATTCCACAGATCAGGTGATATTCTTTTCTACTTCAGATGTAAAACTTTAGTTGGTACCAACCTTTCCTTGATATTAGTGTGTATGGAGGTTAAAAATAAATTCAACAATTGCATAATAAATTTTATTCAGTTTGTAACTTTGTATGAAGTTTAACACCATATCAGCAACTTTTTAACTTTTATTCTGCAGCAGATCACTTAGCAATGCTTCCTGGAAACAAATGTGTTTTATTTTTTATTGAGAACTGGCTTTGAAGTCTTAATACTTTTCAAAAAGTGCAAAATCGATTATGCCAGTTTACACTCAATCATTTATAGGTATGAACCAGCTCTTGGCTTAAATATCTAACAGTTAAAACTTACATGAGCACCTGACATGTTCAAATAAGCAACTCTTTACTGGTTCTGATTAGCTTATTAATTTCTTTCTTTAGGCAAAACTGTCCACAGGGTAAAAGAATAATTGATTGTATACCAACCTTAAGTGACACATAAAATATGCTTCCATCTTCCTGGTACGCAATCAAGTTCTGTTCTGAAGCTGTTTTGGCTGGCCTTACAAAAATCATCCAGTTAGAATGATCCTCATCAGTTGTATCAAGAATCTCTGTAAAACCATCGTCTGTCACAATCTGTGCATGGATAGAAAAATAAACAATGCTCATTTTGGACTTAACTTTTAATAAAAGATTATTTTGCAAACTCAAATCATAGGATTTTACAGATCTACAGAAGAAAACTATGGTAGCTATTATTGGAAAAAAGAGAAAAGGCTCAAACATGATTTTTTTTTCTTCTCATTATTCAATAGTTACCCTCCTAATGCAACATTAGGGATATCTCAAAGGATCGTTCTTTTCAAATCTGGAATTGCTTTCAGTTTGTTGATAGATAAAGGTGGCATTACTCAGGTTATCACTTTACCAAAAATTCTTTTTGTGATGTATCTTAACTCTAAAGTGAAGGCATTTTATGAAATGTTGTGTAAATAGAAATAAATTGCTCAAGGACTAGCTTCTTATGTCTAAATGTTGTTTTAAATTTGAAATTAAGATGTCCTTTTTTTTAATTTCATAACAAGAACCTTTTGTGATGAAACATATCACAAATGACCCTCACACAAATCATTCTTGAAAAAACAACAACATTATATCCAAGTACTGTACCTTTATTTCAAATGACATATCCTGTTCAGAGATTTCATCCATATCTGTGTCAGATGTCCCTTCAGTGATGTCAAAGTCGTTCTCATTCATATTGGATGTATCTACCATACCAGAATCATCGCCAGTCTGGCCCTCAAGCACCCCTGTAACAAGCACCTGTCCCCCATGCTGATCCCCCAGGCCTGGGTGTATATCGACTTGACCTAAAGATGGTGCCGAGAACCCATTCAAAGTCAAGGTCGGGTGACCAAGGTCAGATTGCTGTCCATATTGCTGGTGAAACTGATGCAAGGCATTCAGATTGTCTTGTGTGACATGCAGGTGCATATTTCCGTGCTGGGATGGGAAGCTGATGGGAGTGAACTCTTGCAGACTCTGCTGAAGCTGTGTTAGGTTGGTTCCCGAATGTATTGGGCTGGACTGTAATGGTACCTGGTTCATTGCAGGCTGCATGGTCTGCAGGCCAGACTCAGACATAGAGGGCTGGCTCATAATCTGGTTATTCATTGACAAGAGCTGCTGATGTATGTTGGATACACCCATGTCTGCTCCATGAAGACCTGAACTGTCAACCATGTGGCCATGAAGTTGAGATCTGTGGTGTTGGACTGAAGCAGGAATATGACTTGTGATCGGGGAAGACTGAATTTCACTTGTGGATGTATTCATCTCCGATGCTTCACTTGACATAGAATGAACGGAGGTTTCCATCGCTTTCTGCATGGCATGCTTTTTCTTCCACACAGTCTCAGCTACCTTGGGCTTTAAGTCAGTTTGAAGTTTTGACATAATCGGGGCATCCATAGGTCCAAACTGTGACCTGACAGGTATAACCCTCTTGGTGAAAACACCAACACCTGAAATAAGAAGAAAAAGTGTGCAAAATGTTATGACAAGAGGTAAAGTGTGTGTGGGTGTATGTTTTATTTTTTTAGAGCATTGTTTTTAATCTATGATAATTGGGCAAGTCTTTTTTTGAGCAGAAGTAGGTGGGTATAGGTAGCCCTTTCTAGGTTTTAGTTTGAACATATCTTTTTTTATTTTTTTTCTATTGGGACAGAAACCTTAAGCTTATTGAGTTCCTCTCCTGAGTATGTTTTTAGGTAATGTAAAGGTAGGTAAGTTTTAGGTAATACATATAGGTATTTATTTTCAGACCAAACGATTCTGATGTGTAAAGATTTACATGACACTACAGGGCTTTTTTTCCTTCAATTGGGAAGAGGCCCAAGCCTGTTGAATTTTATCGCTGAAATAGCAGAATTGGGAAGCCCAAAAGCTGGTATGACTTAGACTTTTTGGGAAAACTGCATGATTTTATAGAAATTTCCAATTGGGAAGGGGCCTTTTATGGGAGTCTGTTTTGTAACGCAAAAAAGCTCTGCACTATAGCCGTCTTAAACTGTAACAATTTATCATCTATGTTGATGTTACACTTCCGTAGATCAAACAAACCAGACCCCGACGTTGTCTTGTGAGTGATATCTAATTTAGATTGTGTTCTATGAGTAACTCAAGTTAAAAAGGTGATTTCGACTATACTTGTTACTAACGATCATTTTTAACGTCTTTAATCTTAAGATGTTGAAACCATGCGATTTTATTAAAAAAGAACTGTGAACCAAGCATTTGCGCCTCTCCGTGCTTCGAAGGAAAAACTTGAATTATAAATAATCATGGGATTACTCTTTAACTCAATAACTTTACATGTATACAACAACTGATTGGAGTAACAACCCATAATTTGAAGTCAGGTAGTGATTAGGATTGATTAACTCACCTTGTTAACATTTATTACACAACAGACCAAAATCTATGGCATAGTCTGATTCAGCTGTCAGAGGTTTGCAGACAATTTCATTGGTTAAACCATTACGAATATTCCTTTTGAGTCATTTTGTTAACTAGACAATTGAGCTTAACTCTTTACCAAACGCCAAATTTTCGTCTGTCCCATTTTGAAAGGGTTTGCAGACGACATTTCAAAATGTGATGATATTGAAATCTTCTGATATGGCAAAAAACAATGTGGGAAAAGAAAAAATTGCTCGTTCAGAGCAATTTCTCCTTTTCCAACAACGTTTTCCAGAGTCGTCTGCAACAAACTTGTCAATTGTTATTATTGTTTGATGATGAGTTAAATCAATTTATCCCTTTTCCAAACAACAATGACATTTAACCACTCTGCTGCAGATGACTCTGGAAAGCATTGTGGGAAAAGCAGAAATTGCTCGTGACGAGCAATTTATCCTTTTCCAACAAGGTTTTCTACCCTATCAGAAGATATTTTACAATTTCATCACATTTTGAAATGTTGTCTTCAAATTCTTTCAATTTTGGACAGTCAAAAAATTTGTTGTTTGGGAAAGGGTTATGCAACTCATACACAGAGAATATACTTACTGACTTTCCCATTTTCTTTCACAGTTTTAAGGGTCAGGGAAGGTGGTAATGTTAGTCGTGCTCTTGAAGGGATAACAGAGTCCTGGACCTTAAGTAAAGTACTTTTCTTACACAGCCCTTCATGACTCTTTCCACAGTCATCACACCCTGAAATAAAAACAGGAAACCTTCTTATTAAAAGTCTTTAAAAATAATTAACCTTATGGACTAAAATGTAAATCGGATCCTAAGGAACATGTTGCAATCTGTTATCAATTTGTATATTTATCCCTTTCTGGTAAAAAGAGATTGATTATGAATTTATGATTATGAAATAGATTATGATTTGCTACTTTCAGTTGGCAAACAAAGCCATTCTTTAGAAACACTACCTATTACTTCAAGTTCATAGATTATAAACTCAATTTAAGGCATTTAGTCTCTTTTTGTCATTGGATATCAAGTTTCACAAAGAAAGTATTAATTTTAACTGATGAATGTTAAGCTCATGTAGAACCTTTTGTATGCATACATTGAAGGAATATGGCAAAATTGGCTGCATACGATCACTTTGCCATTATCGACTTTAAATCACTCTGCGATGGTGCCATGTTATAACTGTCCAATCAAATTGCAAGATTAAAAAAGATTATCTTTTTGATATTTTCAATCTACTAGATCATTCTACAGTCATGTTGGAAATTCTATAATGGGAATTTGCCAAAAATGATCGATTCATTTGATTGGGAACCGGTCCCTTTTACAGTTCCAAACATATAAAGGAAAAAAGTCCCTTGATGTCCAGATGAGGTGTGTACAAAAGTCTTTATCATCAGGGCTTTTCCAATTTGGAAGTTCAATTTGGAAAGGTAACTTTAACCCATTAACAAACAATAACGACATATGACCAGTTTGTTGCAGACCACTCTGGAAAACATTAATGAGCAATTTCTCCTTTTCCCACAATGTTTTTTGCTCTATCAGAAGATTATTTTTCAATTTCATCACATTTTGAAATGTTTTCAAACTCTCTTAATTTGGGACAGTCGAAAAATTTGGTGTTTGGTAAAGGATTAAAGAGCCCATGTTATATATTGCGAAAAAGCCCTGTCAATTGAATATCCCAAAACCTAGGATAAAAATTAAGTGACATTTTGGGAATGGGTCCAGTACAAGAGACATATTGGAAAACATTGTGATGTTTTCGTTTAAGCCTGAATAATGCCCAAATAACTGCAAAAAAGGGTAAAATGAGTTAAGAATAATGAAACAGTATGTTAAAATGTAGTAAAACACCACATCACAATATTATGACAATATAATGCATGCACTATAAATCAACAGTGTTTCAAACCTTAAATTGTGAAATTATCACGAACTGTTTGACTGTATTTTTCAGATCTGATTTCTGTCTAAAATACCAATAGAATTTCAGACAAAAGTAAGATCACCCAAATTAGACACTCATTCGCTAGATCTATGCCGTGCTCATCTTTATTTACTCTACAGGGACACCATGTTCATACTGTCCCATCAGATTGTGATTTACTCATACTCACAATTGTTCCTCTCTTCTCTCATTTTACTGATAATCTTTAAAAAATTTCAATTCATTGAATCATTTTACTCATCAAACGTCCTCTTTTAAGATAACTACAGACTAAATCACTTGTCATGTATTGTTTGGGAGTGATCACCTTATTTAAAGAAACATTGACTGTGTGCCTTTTGATTGGATATAGATCTGGGTACCGTTTTACTAAACAACTTACGGAAAATATTTGCATAAGTCAAAACTAATAAACATTGATTGTATCTTCAATGAAAGGACAATATTGCAATGTGACACGTCATTGGAAGCGTTTCGGAGAGACGATTCCAATGATGTGTTACTTTGCAATATTACTTTGCCAAATATTGAAATAAAAGGACTTGTTGTTTTAGACTTATGCAAATCTTAAGCATAAACTGTTTAGTAAAACGGTACCCTGACAATTAAGTTATCTATAAAACCACACTTACAAAGGTCGTCTGAATCCCCCATGATCCAAATCTACCTCATATTTAGCTCATCACTTGACATTCTGAAAAGGAAAAAACACTGCTTCACTTTACCCATTTCCAAGCAATAACGACATTTGATCAGTTCTTTGAAGACGATTCTGGAAAAAGGAAAAGGAGAAATTGCTCGTAACAAGCAATTTCTCCTTTTCCCACTGTCTTCTGCACTATCAGAGATTTTTTTTCAATTTCATCACGTTCTGAGATGTCGACTGCAAACTCTTTCAATTTGGGAGTCAAAATTTCATGGGTGAAAGTTGAAGAATTTCAATAACCTAAAACCTGAAGATCATTATCCTGAAAAGGCATGTTTGCCATAGCATTTTATAGGGACAAAAAGTGTAAAAAACCCTGAAATTCAGGAATAATCCTTAACATTTTTACCCATGAAATTTGGTTCTGTACACTCTAGTCAACAATTTTATATTGAATATCACTGTTACGTATACAGACAAAAAAAAGGAAAGCAATAGAAGGAGTAAATTGTCAAATTTTTAAAAATCTGTATGTAAAAAACTTTTTAATACCCCATGTCATTAACCATGTGGATAATACATGACAAGAACTTGATATGTCACAATGTCATAAACAGACAAGTGTAATCTGCATCAAAGTGTCAAATTATTGGCGTATTTTACCCTCTCCCCCCCCCCATCCATTTCAACAGCTTTATAACTTTTCCAAAACCAAAAAGAAAGCAATGAAAGATGACATGTATTGCTACTTAGCATGAATTGTATTCACTTATTTTATTGACCTTATTTTCATTCCCTTTTGGTCCCTCACCATTAAGCCCCTCCCAAATGTCTGTGTGAACAGCAAGTATAAACATAGAGTCAAACATTTACATCAATATATAATAAAAATCTTAAACCCACACGAAAATATGATAATGAATAATGCATTTTGATCAAAAGATGGGCTAATTCAAATGCAATTTTGTATACCTTGTAACAATTCTGAAAGTAGAAAGTGGTCAAGGGGCCCATTAATTGTAAGCTAGTACAAGGGGTACTCTTAGGGGTTAGGGTTTCTGTCCATCATCAAACACTCAAATCCAAATACAGCCCCTACCAGTGGAGATGAAATTAAGAACAAATTCATACAAAAAGTGGGGGTAACACAAAAAGGTGGTCTGGATTTAACTCTGATTTGATGAGATGCATGGGGAAAAGCCTCAATATATAAGACAGCTTTAAATTTCATTACGCCTGAAATGTGTTCGACATGTTTACATGTACAATCGGTCAAGCGGAACTGTTTCAAAGCGTAAACACCCCTTGAAGGGGCAAATGGGGCGACATATGAAGATCCTTCCCGAAACTACTCCAGACAAATTCACATGGTATTCATAACGAAAGGGAATCTGAGGTTTTTAAACATTCTGAAAAACAGCGATTTAAAAATGTTATGAATTACAGAGTTCATCTTTATTGAACAATTTCATCTTAACTGGCATAACCTAAAATGTTTTCGTGGCCCCTGAAAGTTTAAGCGAGGCACGTAAAGGGTCGAGGTCACTGAGAGGCTCCATTGTTTTTGTTCCTTATTCCACATCATTTAGGGACATCATAGTAAGTTATCCAGCCATTTGTGAAAGTTTATAAAAGTGGTAAAATTAGAAATAGTTCTTACCGGATAGAGTTTTGTTATTCATACAATTTCGCCTTATAAAAGGCGATAAATTTTATGCCGTGACCCACTGGTAGCCATTCCAAATGTTGCATCCTGGGATAGAAAACCCCATTCGTCACTAGTCTATAATTAGTTTCACCGGAAAGGAAATGTAACGCGTATTATTTCTTTCTTGGATCAAACATATCTCCATTTGGTGAGGTACATGTTAAGACTAAATAACTCGATAGATAACACTATGTCATCTATGTCTCTGCAGGAAGCAACTTCAAAAGTACCAGGAACAAACTGTGTTATTCAAAGATAAATGCTACAATAAACTTATTTTGGTTTGCTTTTGATTTCACGTCAAAAAACATATAGACCTGTCCATATGTTTTTTGAAGTGAAATCAAAAGCAAACCAAAATATGTTTATTGTAGCATTTATTAATATACAGTTTTATACAACTAGATTGATGTAGTGATACAAGATTCTAGCATTTCCCCCAAATTTTGGATAGGTTTTGACATAATGGCATTTTTAAAACTTAATTTTAAATAAAGTTCCCCCGATTTGTCTTTGTTTGTTTTGTAACAAAATAAAACACACACAGGGAGCTAGACTCAATAATGATCCGGGGACGAAGCTTATTTCATCATTTGAACATTTATCGTGCTTCGCTTCTAAGACGTCAGTCAAAATAGCAATAGCCGTCGAGACCAGTAATCTGGACTACCAGGGAGCAAACATTGTATCACCAGAGTTGTGTAGGGAAAGAACTTCAGATCGATTGGAATTATCATGGATCCATCATTTGTCACATAGGTAGTAGAAATGGACCTCTGCTATATTGTTTTGTCAAGTTACCTCCCTTTAGTAAAACTTGTGCAACGTTTCACAAAGCTAAAATATAGCACACTGATTAGGGGGGTATAGTGCTGTATCTAAGGTCTTAAAAGGTAGATCTCAACATTTGGTACATTATCACTCACTTACTCATCTCATTATTCACTAAATTATCATTTTGTATTGCCTTTCTACATATCATGGTCTTGTAGTCATTTTGTATCAAATTTCATTAATATTTATTCTATCGTTTATTTTCTCCCAAAATCCGTTTTCTACTTCTAGACAGAAACAGTCAAATGTTGGAGCTCCGAATTGAAAACATCATTTAAAAGCTAGAACCATGCTGAAATTAAATCATCCCTGACCGATATACAAACTGTGTTCTAGTACTACCAACTGAAGTGTCTTTTCTTTCCTCGATATATTTAGAAATATGACGTCATCAATGGAATTTCCATCATGGCGACTACTGTTAGGTAATGAAACTAGACTTGAACGTATATATGCTTAATAATCCATTTACAAAGAATTTGCATGAGATGGGGATTATAAGTAGATGTATATGTGTTATGACATCTTTAATGAATCAAATTCAGAAAGATTAAAGGCAACCCGACGTAAATTTTCCTATAGATACCCTTGAGAAAATGAAGGGGACAATTAGTATGTTACTGGCTGACCATCACATAGGGCACCCAATCATATACCTGTTCTGCAGAATGTCAACGCTTCGAATTTGAATGAACCATATTTGTTTTAACAACTTGATATGTTCTCTTTTTCCAATATGTTGTTTTTCCTGTATAGAATGTTCTAGTTATCGTCATTGTTGCTGTGTGGTTAACTTCCTCAGTTAACTTGTCGGAGAACCCAATTATCCTTGGTAGATGTAAGTCTTGTAGTAGATGTTTGAGTTTATCTTTACTGCTACCACATGATATATATATACAGTTATCATCATCATACAGGCTATTACAGGAGCATGGCGCACAACACGAAATTCATGTAGCCTAGGTTTACATAATTTAGGACCCCATATTTTATAACTCCTTGATTATATGATAAAGTGCCAATAAAAATTGTTCTTAAAAGATCAAATTTAACCCGTTGCCAAACAAAATCGACATTTGACCTGTTTGTTGCAGAGGACTCTTGAAAACATTGTGGGAAAAGGAGAAATAGCTATGAACAAGCAACTTCTCCTTTTCCCACAATGTTTTCTGCCCTATCAGAAGATTGTCTTTTAATTTCATCACATTTTGAAATGTCGTATGCCAACTCTGTAAATTAAGGACAGTAAAAAATTTTGCGTTTGGTAAAAGGTTATAATTAAGGTTCACTTATTGATAAAAATTCAGTTCTCAGTCAGCCATTTTCAGCCATGTTGATTTGAAAGACAAGAACTCAATTGATCAATCAACATATATGTACTTGTTCTAACTGCTGAATTTAAGTTTCTTTTTTACCAGCTTATGTACATTATGATCTAGATTGTAAATTTGAAAAATGTCACCTCTGCCACTGTATCAAACCTGTTCATTTTCAAATAGTATGTTGGTTAAAGGTTGATGAACAGCTAATCTTCTTTTCCTTTATTTAAAGGGATAAAACAGATGAAAGAAGAAACATAATGAGGACAGATGAACAAATTCCTGTTTTCAAACTTACAGAAAAGGACAGGCTTATTGAAGAGAGTAAACCATGCCATAGAGTATGATTTATGCACATTTTGATATCTATCTTTATTAATTGTTTCAGTATCCCTTTCCACCTTGTTAAATTCTGTGGCTTTTCCAAGCGGATGTTGTCTGTCTACATTGTATAAACCACAAAAATGTGCATCTTTCTTACTTTACATAACTTTGTTATCAAAATAGCGAAAGTTTTAAATAGACTTTGTCACTCTTTGAGTAAAAAGGAATATGTCACAGATTGGGATCTAAACATTTTAAAATCAATTGTCTTCTACTGATTGCAATATTGATTTGTAAAGTAACATATGACTAGATTATTGACAGCTTTCCAATACCATTCATAACTTTTTAGAAAAGGTATAGAACATTTATATATATATAGCAGATATAGCAAACTGTATCTATACATGGTTTTTCTTAAACAATAGTCTAAACTTAGGAAAAGAGGTGGCATTTAGGGTCTTTGTAAAGAGGTAATTGCTCTTGTCACATGACACTAGTAGTGTGTGACAAAAAAATTCTTGTGTCAATTTATAATACACCGGATTTACAAACCGGCTTTCTAATAGAGAAGCGCTGAGAGGCACAAAGACCCAATCCACAATATTTAAGGAAAACAAAGGATTTCAGCAAATTAAGAATAAAAAATTGAAATTGGTATTTCATTAAGTGACAAGGATTGTACATTTCAAATTCTTAAAGTTAATTACTCCCAGAGCACAAATCACTGAGTTATGCCCTTTAAGTATCATGTTCCAATTATGCTAACTGTTCTGGCTTTGTCTATGTAATATTTGAGTTATGTCTTCAGTTAATTGTCAGAGTTTTCTGATTACAGCTGTGATTGCCACATTATTAACCCAATTTTCACATGAACTGTCCAGAATGTTTGTATTGGAGATAATATCTTCATCAATGAAGTTCTGGATCAATCTGAACACATCAGGTTTATCCAATGAAAACGCCTCTGAAATAATATGGATGACGCCATATTGTTTCCCGCGAGAATGACGTCACTTTAATTTCGGTTTCAAAAATCTTAAATATGAAATCTCAAAAGTCGTTTAATTTGACTAAGGACACACCTTTACATGTCATATCTTATCATTTCGCCATTTCTTATGAGTTAACAATAAAAAAATGATTTAAAAGGTTGCCCAACAGGTCCATTTACATTGAACTACTTAATGTGGACCCTGTGGTAATGTGTTATATGCCAGGTCGATTTACCCTGAAAATTGTAACTCTACACTTATATCAGAGATGTATTTCATAGCTCACGGAAATACCCGAGTATAGTGCCGATTGGTTCTGAATGTTTGCCTTGAAGATTCTTTCGTCATCAATGACGTTCTGAATGTTTACCTTGAAGATTCTTTCTTAATGAATGATGTTCTGAATGTTTGCCTTGAAGATTCTTTCTTGGTGAATTACATTTTGAATGTTTGCCTTGAAGATTATTTCTTCATGAATGACATTCTGAATGTTTGCCTTGAAAAATCTTTCTTTATGAATGATGTTCTGAATGTTTGCCTTGAAAATTCTTTCTTTATGGATGACATTCTGAATGTTTGCCTTGAAGATTCTTTCTTCATGAATGATGTCCTGAATGTTTGCCTTGAGTATTCTTTCTTCATGAATGATGTCCTGAATGTTTGCTTTGAGTATTCTTTCTTTGTCAATGATGTTTTGAATATTTGCCTTGAGTAAATTCTTTCTTCGTCAATAAGGTTTTGAATGTTTGCCTTAACCCATTACCAAACAATAACAACTTTTAACCACTTTGTTGCAAACGACTCTGGACAACAATGTGGGAAAAGGAAAGATTGCTCATTACGAGCAAGTTTTCTTTTTCCCACAATGTTTTTTGCCCTATCAGAAGATTTTTTTCCAATTTCCTCACATTTTGAAATATTGTCTGCAAACTCTTTCAATTTGAGACAGTCAAAAATGTTGTGTTTGGGAAAGGGTTAAAGATCTTTTCTTTATCATTGACATTCTGAATGACTGAAGCTGTTGTTTTGTCAAAGAAATTAATCAAATACAGTCTAACTTGTGTTAAGCAGCCACCCTTTTAAGCAGCCAACCCGCCTTAAACAGTCACTACAGAAAGTCCCATTGTTAGATTTATAGTGTAAATCAATTTGTGTTAAGCAGCCAACCTGTCTTAATTAGCCAATTTACTCTATCCCATAGGCTGACCTCTTAACACAAGTTTGACTGTAATTGATGCCTAAATGTTCGTTGATTAAAGTTCTATTGAATATCAGTCTAATCTGTCCGTTATTTCCGTTAAAATATAACGGAATACAATCAGTGTGCATGCAAAAACAATATGAGGGCAAAAGTCTGACTACCCTGTACATTACAACAAGTGGGCAAATTTCAGCCCTATACAAAAATGGGGTAAATGTCAGGGTGGAATTTCGGGATTTCTTAAGTAGAGGTTGCACAAGAAGCATGACCAAGCACGCTGTCGCTGTTGACTGTTTTTTATGCATTGTTAACTTCACTTGATGGAAGCTGTATGTATGTACCATGTTGTTTTCTTGTAGGAAGCAATGGCCTCTCTACACTGTGTCACATGGAGAAGAAGAAAGGAGTGTGATGAGGTCGTAGAAAATGTCAAACTGTGTCGTAAATTTTGGGTGAGCACCTTATTTACCAACTTACGAGGGGAAAATGTCCTTTGCTGAGTTCCTATGTGAAGAAAATCAATTGGTTTGAGTCGCTTTCGAAAACCTCTTATCATTATTCATTTCTTGATATGCACCCCATCTTAAAAAAGAAATGTGCTATCCACTTCAGCATGTTTATAAATCTATTTGTATTTAATTGTCTTTATTGGCATTGTGCCAATTTATTCTTCCTATGGTGATTTTGGTCTGTATGTTACACTTCTTTTTACATTATTTTGTATTTGGTAGAATACTGTGTTAACGCTTTCTCAGTTATATTACAACTTTCATAGGATTCACCAATACAAGGCTAGGGTACGGAAGTGTCTTTCAACAGGACAAACCCAGGTCCCAAGGGGGCCGATACGAAGTACTCAATCTCACAAGTTCACCATGCAAGGACCTCTATGTTTTCCCAGTTTCGAAAGCACAAGTGTTAGGAATTGTTAATTTAATTTTTGCCTGCTTTGCAGTAGGGGATATCAACAAAGTTACAAGTGATACAACTGAAATTTATTATATTTTTGTATTCATATAAATAAGTAAAGCATGCAATCATTGAGCCAAATTGCCCACATTCCAAATTGTATTTGTCATGTGTATTATTGTTAGCTAAAAGACATGATCTATATCAATGTTGTACACATTTCCCTTGGTGGTACATGTATAACATTTACATTTTTGGAATCATATAGACAAATGATGATCTACAAGTATTTGTAATGTACTTTAGCAAAGAATGTCATTTTTTTCCTTTGATAATTTTCTTCAGGAGATGAGAAGTAATGCTATGACACTCAAAGCTTACCTCATAACTTTATTTTAATGGTTGTTCTTGGTCTTGAGAGTCAGGTCTTTCCAAATCATATTACATTATTTATCTGTAATCCTTTTTTCAGGAGGCTGTTATGAATGACAGACAAGAAAAAGGAATAAAACCAGCTTTACCAACAGTTAGTGAAAGAGACAAAGTTGCTGCAGAATATCAACACCTACTTAAATACAAAGAACCTCTGTTTGAACGACCTATTTAGAAACATTAATTTGTATATGAGTAATTCCTGCTTTATGATAAAAGTGTTGAATCGTCAAACATAAGCTGTTTAACTTTTCAATGATACATGCTAGTGGAGTAGCTTAACTGAAATTAATGTGCCGGAACGTCATTCTTGGGGGTGGGGGTGGTTCAGTTGCATACTCCCATATGTGAAAAGTATGCAGTCTGAAATCGCTCAGGTGCGTTCTGGCATGAATTTGAGAGCACAAAAATATACTTTGTTTAAGCAGGAGATAGAGGCCTTTTCTCTTGGGTTTTTGATATAGTTTGTTTTCCTTTGTTTCCTGAAAATAAAGTGTAGACACATGCCTAAAGGGCATAAAGGAAGCTACACAAGAGCATGGGACATCAGGCACTATAAATGAAATAATCAAGAAAATGCACCAATGTTTGATAGTTACAGTTTTTTTGCCACAATAATGAAAATTTTCATCATTGGTAAGGTTTCCCATTTTCGCATTATTTCTTATGTTTTTTGCTATAGATTCCTATTTGAATCTATCTGCATCATGTAAAAAGTTCAACAAATATCTTGGCTATTGTATGAGTGTCTATCTGAAGGGCTTTACTCTGTTTTGCAACAATATTTGAGCCATATATGGCTTCCTTTGCCATATACCTGTACAAGGCAAGGACAATGGCTGTCCATAGTAAAATAATTATCTCCAATGCTAAGGAGCTGATCCCGAATAGACTGTGTGTTAAGTTGTTATATGGTCCAGTTGTTTTTGTACCGTAAAGAAAAAAAGACTATTTGGTCTGGCTCTTTTTTGAGTGTGCTAATATATTTTTAAAATCAAAACTTGCATTGTTATGTATTTCGATCCATTCCCCCATACTTACAGTTGTGACTGGTGCTATTGAAAGCGGTATCAGAGGACAAAAACTACATAACTACATGCAAATGTAGAGGCATTTTCATTATGATGATTGGTAAGAGGCAGTGTGTCAATATTTCAGAAGGAGGTTTTGTTTTTGTCACAATAGATTCTAAAACCTTTGGTTTGTATACGCATGCATGAAGTGGTATGGACTATGAACTTTCATGTTAACTGGCCCTAGACTCAATTTGCAAATACAGTTTGTACATACAATGAAAGCAAACTGTGACAAGAGTCATTAGCCGGCAGTGAGTGTATTTAAAAGGCATGTGGTCTAGTAATAAGACATGGAATCTATTAAGAAGGCACAACGTCCATATAAAATTTACATGAAATTTGATTTATTTAAAATCATAATAGAAATTTGAAAATCTTCGATACTCGATAAATTGAGATGTAGATTATGGAACGTGTTAAAACCTAGAGAAATACCACATTAGCATGACAGAATATAATGCTAGTATTATTTATTATGGGTGTTTCAAAGTGCTTTTTCCCCCAAAGTGTGTAGCACACAATTTGATTTTTTTTTTATATATTCGTGATGGCTAGAAATAGTAACGATCGCTAACGATTGGTGGTCACCTGGTTAACATGTCACCCTACACAAACATACTGCCATTTATCGAACACAACAATGCGAATATTCATAATGGATGTTTCAGTCCAGTCAATCTGTAAGTCAACCCACAACTAATTGCAACAGAAACAAATTTGTGATTTTATTATAGCTGCAAACTTCCTTTATAACATATAAAAAGTCCTCAGAAATCCCATCAGGGGAAAATTCTGAAAAATGCATTTAAACTTTTTGAAAAGTGCGAGTTTTTGCATGGTTCGAAGGTAACACCATAGAAAAGTACATAGCGTGAACTGACATCGGTAAATTTCGTGGTCAACTTGCTGTTGAAAGTCGCATGAAAGGGTAAGTTGAGCTTATTATCATTTACATATGCCCTTATCTGATAAAAAAAACATAATTGTATGTACATGATTACATTTAAGATGAAAACTTATTTTTGAAATAGCCTGCAGAATGCTTTGTAATGGGTTTTCGTGGGTAATTTAAAAAATCTTTGTTTTGTTTAATTTCGCCCAAATCATCGATTTTATGACCATTCACACTCAAATATATCTTTAAACATGAATAAAATGACAAAAATGCACCTTACAATGACAAATATATAAAATAGATTTAAAATATTTACCTCGGAATAGCTGTTCTTTTATTAAACTACGGTGGCCAATTAGTGCCATTGAAGATAATGATTTGACGAAAACACAAGTTTCTCTTACTCACTCAATTAAATCGATCATGTTCATATGTTAAAATTAATTAAATCTTATTTTTTTTGCAAATAATGAAATAAATATATTCATGATTTGTTTAATTGATTTTTACATTTGCTTAGCTTATTAATCTTTGGCAAAATAGATCGAATTGAAGGTTAAAGATGAAGAGCAAATGTGGATGAGATAAAAATCGTCGGCAAATATCTGGTGGCGATTGTAATTTACTCTGAAGGTGCATTTATTACTATAACCTATTGTATGATAAAGATATCATTATAGTCATATTTTTCTTCTTATAACGTTTTTAATCATTATTTATCATTAATACATAATTATGTTGTATGAACTATGAAAACTAAGGTGAATTACGCTAAAGTATAACCTTCAATCAAAAGTAAGATGAAGCAAGTGTGGTTGTGTTTAATTTAATATTTTCATTTGCAGTGATGTTAACAGAATAATACCACTATTAAAAATGCTGCAGACAAAATCAACGCACAATTAAGTGATGATAAATTCTTTTTTATCTATTTTTCATTTGCAGGTAAAAATGGATAGTACTATCAAGAGTGCAAGAAGGTCACATTAACATTGTGGATTCCATACTATTTTGAGCTTCTTCCGTTGTGTTGGACAATAAATGGAAGAAAAAGACTATCAGAATTTCTCAAAATGTGGTAATTCACATGTTCAATGACACGGTTATTTCCAGAGCAACTTGAGGCCATTTCCTACTGAATAAATTGTTAAATGTAATACTTAAGGGAATCACTTTTAATACTGCATTGCTTTGAGAGGAAGTCACAATACATGAAGTTGAAAGCATGACCTGGACTTCCAAACCAAAGACAAATACTGAAACCTTTTGCGAGGTTGAACCCAATGAAATGATAAAACGTTAGTTAACATTTATGAAACCCTTATGTAAGAAGAAAAACCAGTTGAAGAAGTTTGTGGTGAAGTTGTTTTCAAAAGATGTAGGACAAACTTGAAAAGAAGCTCTTTGTTTGTCAAATCGCATTTCCAAGTTGTGTTTCATATATAAACAATGGCTGACCTTCTACACACGTTTATTAAAGCCAAATGATTGTATTGCTGAGAACTGTAAATTCAAGCCATCAGAGAAATGTAGCCCCAGTCTAAAGCTCTGTTATCTTCCTATGTTATCTTCAAACTAAAGTCAAACATTACCTACGAGTCCAGATTTCTTCACTTATATGAAGGAAACCATCTAGTTTGTCAAAGCGATCTCGCATCGGTAAAAGTTTTAACGGATCAAGTTTTTGAGCAGGTCCTTATTAGAAGTTCTAAGACAATAGGAAGAATAAAATGTGGTTATGGTTTGAAAGAATCACAGAGAAACCAATTGCTTTCGTTAATTCCTGTATGTACATACTACAATAATGCAATGCAGAAATATACAAGTGATCAGCATGTAGAAACCAGTCATTCTAGGGTGGAAAAAGATCAAACGGACAACCTAAACATAGACATCTACGTTGCGGACTGTACACTTGATAACATTGTGTCAGGTCGACGAATATATATTGTCTAATTGTCGACTATGCAAAGTAAAAAGGCCAATTGAATATTAACAACATGGTTTATAAATACGATTCAGAATACAGTTTCATAGGTTAAAGCCAGTCCGTAACCCCAAACTCTCAATTAACGTTAAGAGAAATTGGAGAAGCAGCTCAAACTGGTCCGCATTTGCGTTTAACAGCTCCGGTTGATATATTGCATGACAATGAAGGAGATATATTTAAGAAAGAGCTGTGTAGTTTCCCGCCATCACAATATGGGTCTTCTGTGTTATTGAAACTAGCTGACCAACCTTCCTCGATAAATGAAATATAAGCGCAGGTTGGCTGTAGTGTCAATAAATAGCTAGATGAGTCAGTTCAATATGTTCAAATTGTCCTTCTGGAAAGGATTGTGTACAAAAGGAATGCAGTGAAGGGGTATGTACCATAAAGGTGGTTTTACTCGCGGAAGTTTGTTCACTTCCAAAAACAGCAGTTTTTATCAAATACTGTGAATTGCCTTTAATTAAAATGCTCATGTAAAACAAAGTGTGACCGAAAAACCTTGATCTTGTAGACATACCTTCTTGGCCGTTCCTGAGGGTGTGGGGAATGTCGGGGAGCAATCTTCGCTAATGCAGAAATTGTGCAAGAACAATGGAAAAGGAGAGTCTGTAAATATATTGAGATGCAAAAATAAGGGAACCCTATTACTGTTAACTATTTTTTAGATAGGATAGGGAGAATTTGCCTCTTCATAATCCGTAAACCAAAACTCATGACACCGTGTAATCGAAAATATTCAATAAAGTGTTGTAACATGTATTTATTACATGTATTAACTGTGCACTCACGTGATTTCTTGGATACGATAAAAATGAAACACAATCAAGTCTCATATCAATGCAATATGCCATCATGGCAGTATCTCAGAAGCTCAGAAATGGCACTGCATAGGCATGTTGCAAGCTGGTGAATCCTAGAACCATGTTGCCAGGTTTATTGGGAAGTCAAAAAGTGTTATTGCACGACCTGCAGCTTAACACCACCAGACTGGTGTTGTTCAAATAAGGAGGGGGCATGGGCACCTTAGGAAAACAATATTCCAGCAAGATCGCCTTTTATGGATTATTGTTTTGCGCAACTGTTTCGTAACCGCACCATAACCAAGGCAGGAGATCCATACCGTGACAGGACTTCGAGTTTCTAGCAGTACAGTAAATCTGGGACAAGGCATCCTTTTCATGGTGTCATCATGTCAAGGCTGAACAGATATGATCGTTTACGGTTGTGCCAGCAACATTAAGGTTGGCCTATACGTAGGTGGCGTCATGTGGCCTTTTCGGATGAGTCGAGGTTCTGTCTGCGATTCTGATAGCATCGGCGTGGGGAGAGATACAAATGCACCACTATCTTGGAGCATGATTTCTTTTGGCGGGGAAGCATCGTGGTCTGGGTTGGTAATTATTACGGTAGGAAAATATAACTTGTTCTTGTTCCTGGAAACCTGAATGGACACATTGATGAAATTTTCCGTCCTGTTGTCCAAATTTGCACATAGACTTAGTCTTCCAGGATAATAATTTCTGACCTCACAAAGCTCGTGTTGCGGTTGACTTCGTCAGGAAACAGGGCATCTTGACAATCCAGTGATCTGCGAAATAATCAGACCTCTCTCCTATTGAGCATGTATTGGATGTTGTCGCCCCATACCAGCCAATCTTCAGGAATTAGGAGCAGCACTTCAGGAGAAATGACCCCCCCGATGTCGTGCATGTATTTCTGCATGTGGAGGTCATACCCGATCTTGATTTTGATAATGAATTTGATTGAATATCTGGTCTGTGTTTTAAACGAAATTAAAGATACCTCAATATTGAATTTAGGCGTCCCCTTAGTATACTCCATGTGTGTACACTTAATTTTAAAAAGCTGACACATAGTGAGAAAGGGGCAATAGAATAGTACTACTTTTGCTGCTTTTCCCACTATGTTTCTTTCTTTATTTCATTTATTGTTTTTTAAGTTCACAAAACAAATGTAAAACGTCAAAAAATACCACATGAATATTGTATTGCTTGTGTCATATACTTCGTTCTTCTTATATAGGCATATATATGGATTTCGGTACCTTATTTAAGTGATTGTCTTTATATATAAGTTATCTAATACAAAAAAGGTGTGTTTTGTCTTTGATTTAAGTTTTAGAGAACAAGATTTGCCAGATAATATCGAAATCTAGCATAAAGGAATGCATTGACATGAAAAAAAAATATTTAGTTTTAATGGGTGGGTGGGGTAAGTTGACCCCTTTCAATTTACAATATTTATAGGAATAAATCAATTTTAGAAGGCAAACTGATGTGAATGATCAATAAACATGTAGATAGAGTATACCGCTTATCAAAACATCATTTTCGTGTGAATTGTTGGGGTTTTGTTCCATTTTGGTAGATATATACAAATATGCGATTTTTTCCAAAAGGCCTGAAAGTAGCAATAATAAAACGAGTTTTTAACCAATTTCCCCTGAAGGGATTTTGGAGGACTTTTTTTCTGTCATCTCTTATACATTCATGATAACTTTAAAAGAGATTTCGTTTCTGTTGCAATTAGTTGACGGTTGAGTCCATTTTTTTCATAGGATGACTGGACTATGACCCCCGAAGTATAATTTACGAAATCTGCCCCGCTGACCTCGTTTTATCGCTTATAAATCATAATCAATCCTCATCGCCTTAACTCTTTTCAGAGCATCCTTTGAACATGTTACCGTATCTAGATGAAGGGATGTGTGCTCTGGAAGGTGTTAACGTTAAAAGAAAAATATATACTATCATTGTCACTACCATTTTCCTTATTGTTTTCTTCTAGAATGCTAAGATCCCGTATTTTCGTTGAATACTTTAAAGGCGTATACAAGGAGATAAATACAAATAAATCACTAAAAGAATATATGGATTTCTTTTATTAGTTTCATAAAAGTCATGAGAATTAATTCATTAATGCATTGAGACCCTATTAAATAGACTCCTTTAACATAAGTTATTTTGTGCTTGAAATATAGTAGTCTCCAATTCAATCATGTTTATCAACAACCTATTTGTTTACATATTCAAAATAATGAGTTCTGATTGGTCAGTTCAAACATTTGTGTATCAACTGTCAAGGTCAGGGGTGAAGAATCTCACAATTAAATTGGTTAATCTGGGTTATTTCTGGTTGGCTTTGACGTTTAAGTTGTGTTGATGGGGGTTTTTGGTGATGGCTTTTTTAATCTTACCAAAAGTTTACCAATTAATATAGTTTGATAAAGCATTAATCTCCTTTTATGTGCCTTTAATGTGAAGTGAGCCTTCGCGCCATTCTTCTTTGCAGTGATCTCCCTTTCATTTTGGTAAGGTAACAAAGGGAAGTATTCCTGCGCGGAGTTTGCCTTCGCGCCTGACAGCGTTTCTTTTCTATTCTTTGAAAATCCAGGTTTTTAAATAGACAAAGGAATTCTTTTTGGTGCGCCTTGCTAGCGTCGTGTGACAAGTGTTGTTAAACATTTTCAAAGACCGATGTAACAAAACTTAAATCTCTTATTTCAAGTTAATATGGTTGCTTACAAAAAAGACGTACTTTTGAACGCTTATTTAAAAATTCAATACATTTTTTCGATATTTTCTAAACAGTTATGTTGTCATATATTGGTAAAAGACAATTTATCTCTAGAAGTTATAATCCCAATCTGTGAGATAGTCCGTCTAAATTCATAAAAGTAGTCTACACATTTTCGAGGTAGCGTTGGGATAGGCCGATAAATTACAGTGTACAGTGCTCAACCTACCACCGATTGAAGAATGATTGATTTTCAAATCGTTATTGCGGGGGTCACTAACGTAGCTTGCCGAATCCATCGGACATTAGTAAGCCGACAGGGATACTTCTTCTCAAGACTTCTCAAGACTTGATTCTTGAAAGGCGAATCAGCCATTACCCGATATTTCGCGGAAACAAATTTTGTGATTGCGAACCCAAATAACATATCACAAAGGTGGAAGTCTAATGCTTTACGCATGAATGACAGCTTTTGCATGATTTCACCGTATCTGTAAAGCGAAAAGATACGAGATAATTCCGACGCATTATATATTTTTGTTAAATATAGATATTTTCTTTTAGAATCAAGTCTGCATAAATAAAACTTTACCTCGTAATTGTAGGTTATCAAGGGCGAGTCTAATATAACGCGGTGACAGTCTCAAATGTGAAAGGAATATGATATTCAGCCTGCTGACTTATAACAAGTCAGCGATTTTATTTATGAACAGATATTGTTGAAAGGTTGTTTCGTGACCAGCTGGTCGGTCTTTTTCAGTCTGTCTGCAACATGCAAGTCCCTGTCATTTATGATAACAAAAGTACGATAAGGTGCAACGTACAGCGTCGTGCTTGAGAAATTAAAATGAATATCATTATGATGAAAGCATTCATTTATTCAAAGATTTGATTGTCCACATGTTTCTACATTTAACAAAATACGTCGGAAGTTAAAAGTAAAAGAACCACACTTGGTTTTAAAATGTGTCCTCCGTGTATAAACTTAGTAACTCATTTGTAAGAAATATATTTATAATTATCGTCCTTCATAAAAGTACCAAATTTGATGCTACTATTATTGAACATGGTAATGATGGCGAAGCCCTTATAGGCCAATTTCTTTAAAGAGGATTTAGGTCGGGCAGTGTTTTCTTGTGTTTTTAATATTGATAAATGCATACACAAATGCAATAATCTAAGTCCCTTTGGAATAATGCTAGACAGCTATTAATCGTTTACATCTGCGTTCCCCAGGGAACTATTGTAAAGAAATTGTAGAATTTCTAAGTAGGTAATAAACCATAACGTCACATAGTCAAAGTGATATTGTTACTGTTTATTGAGAGGTGATACTTAAACAAAATAGGAATGTTCGTCAATCAGGTCTGGTTGTGGTGACCGTGTAATCATTTTGTGCAGACAACGCATGCAATTTCCCGTCCATACACATAAGGTGGGCATTTCAGGGATCCACATCGACCTTCTGTTAGATAGAGCATTTTGCCGTTTTCATTGGCTCGACCACCCTCATCTTTCTCTGGGTTTTTGTCAAGACAGACGTACTCGGAGGCCCCGGCGTGAGAGTAATGTCCCGCTACCAGATATCCGCCGTACTCAAACGTCCAGGAATCATAGCAATCAACGCGGGCTGGAATCATCACCATTGTCAGGCGTTTGGATCTGCACACGGCACAAGGCATGTCATGGTTCAACATACTCGGGAAGGACCCAGCCATGCCTCTTTGTACAAATTCATATTCTACTCCGTAAAGGAACGCACCAATTCCAGACGTTGCATCACTGTAATCTGCCCAAGTGGGATCTTCGGGTAGGCATAAGTGGTTGGCAGCTGCCCCGGTATGCCTGTAATCTGATCCCCCGGCAAATCCCTTGTACACCAATTCAGTCCCGTTTCCTGGGCAGACGGACCTTCCCCAACGGACGTAGACTGATCCACCTTGAAACCTTTTGGCGTTTTCTTTGACATCTATCAAATATATGAAGAAAAAAAAGAAACACTAATTTGTTTACAATTATTGTTTTCAGCCTAATAGTATGGCATACATGCCTATATCATACTTTCGAGAATCTATCACTGCCTGTCTAAACAAAAGTATGTAGAATGTAAAGTTTTGATTTTTATGTGCCTTTGTTTGTTTTATGATACCGTTCTCAACTATACTTTTAATTATATCGCCAAATACTCGTTTCAGTGAACCAACTATTTCGGAGGGCTGTTTGGTTTGACATCATGAATTGGAAATGAGCTCATCTGGTTAAGAGAATAGCTGTATATAGGTGTAGACAGTGGCTAACTTATTTTCGCTCTCTCAAAAAATTTGAAAAACATACATTACACAATACATGCTATTTATCATTCCCACGTATCTATTGACCTTATTGGACTCGATTTCCGTAATTAAAACGTACGGTATTTCAAGTATTCGGTTAAGGTAAATGCATACCGTTATAATAGTAACATCGGAATTCCCATTGATTAGGCAATCAAAGTTTAATAATTTAACTAGTGTAAATCAAATGAGTAAGCATTGATATTCATTATCAAGGCATGATAAACACAATCAATAGTAAGTGTGTTAACATATCCCCCCAAAAAGCATTTGATTTAAATAATGTATTCAAACATTAATAAGCGGGTCAACATCACCACGCTTCAAACAAAGGTCGCAAGGGTCATGGTGTTTTAGAAATCTCAGTAGTCTGTATGCCCACCTTTCTGTACGACACCGAGCCCTCATAGATATTATGAAGTAATTTGGTATTCTTGAAGAATACCAGCCCATATTTGTATCACATCACGGGTCAGATCCGCGATAATACACGGCCGTGACAATGCTTTCACTTTCCTAGTAAGTAAATTCCAAGCATGCTCTATCGGAATGTGTGACATTTTGTTTGTAGGGTGGTAATGTTAACCCTCTTATCGATGAAGTCTGCTTATTTAAGTTTAACAGACGACAATGGAAGTCATTTCAAAATAGAAGATAGCCTAAAGATAAAATAATAAAAACACATTTGGATAACTAATTATTTCTTTAACATATTTCTTATTATGTGATTCCATGACAAACTTACGTTCCCTTGATCCATATAGGTAATTTCCATTTTGAACTGTAGCGCACTTTACAAATCGTTTTGTTTCGAAATTACCCATCCAGGTAATCTAGCACAGCCGGTTTTTAGTACTACTCATTCACGTATCGACTCTTTTACCATACTTTAGAAGAGATGAGGTACATATAGTCCACATATATCTTTACGTTCTCACTATGAGGGAAACGGACGTCAGATCAAATCTTACAATATTGTTAACGTTCACAATGAGTCAAAAGTTTGAACATACAATAATTTTGGCAATTTTTAAGAAATAATGTTAATTATATTTAAATGCAATCGAATATTGCGTTATTTAATCTACACATTTTCTAGATTGATTCTGTAAATAAATGCATGCCATTTAAATATTTGAATATAGATGGTAATATTTAAAACGCTAGACATTAGTATTGCTTATAAGACAGTTTTAAATTTTATCGTAGGTCATGGCCGTTTCTAGATAAGATCCAGAGAATCATTACAAAGCCTGTAGAGTCTTCCTGTGATAGTAAGTTCATAAGGTTTGAAAGCAAACATATTTAACTCAGAAAGGAAAGAGTGGACAGTAATACACCTGGTCTACAACGTCTCCTTATATTGGTTAATAAGTGTAGGTTACAAAGTTATATTGTTAATACTTGGTGATGTATAAATACTACAATTGTTTATCTTACCATAGGCGTACGTTAATTATGAACACTGGCTTTGTCTTAACTCAGTTGAATATAAACAAGCACTTAACAAGCCGTTAACGCTCTATTGATGTTAGGAGGCACAAGCTTGTTCGAGGAAAAGTATTCGATATTAATGGAGAGAGATTTACATTAACATTTACATAACCATATCGTTAAATTTCAAGTGGTCTCTCAGAATATGTTTCACCAGTTGATCTTACTTGGGCTGATACTTTTGTAATGCTTAGCAAGTGATTGTTTATTTGAAATCGACAGCCGACATACTTTTAATGAAAGGTACAGCTTGAAATTTTACTTAACTGGGTGCCAGTGCCAATGAAGATAACTCTCTGGTGACGGCAATACTTCATTATTTTTTTCCAAAGTTAATGAGCTAGCGATGCTTGAAGTGTCTCTGTTTACATTCTAGAACATGTTATATGATTTAAAGACCAAAACAATCTACGTTTGTTCACTGATATGGTTCTTTCAGATCCTTTTAATCAGTCAATTTGGTTGCTTATTAAGGTTTACCTTCTAAAACGTTGGTAATTAACTAACAAAACATTAGTTTGTGTACTTTAAAACATAATTTCCGCTTGTCTATAAATATGAATGTTAAATGATTGTTATCGTAACACCTTGTTATAAAATTGTTTTGCAAGTCATCTTGGATTTTACAAATTTACGTTTTTTAATTTATTATCAAATAAACTAGAAAAGCTACGAAGAATGCCATTTTGTTGGCATCTTTTCAAAAAACCATTAAGTTATGTTCACAATTCTAGGTAGATTTTTCGATCCATCTTTAGGTTTTTTAGTTTTCTTGTCAACCTTGTATTCATTAATATGAGTCTCAAACTATCCTTAATATATGATTACTTCTATTATAAGTCTTATAAAGTAACTAAAACAAGCTTACCTTGCTGTAACTGAGTGATGATAATTTCCCTTCGATCATTGGATTTCTTCAGTTCAGCCATGCCATTCGTCAAGTGTACCAGATGCTCTATCACCCGGTCTTCGCATGGAAACCTCGAATCGAACGTCTCATCTGTCGTAAGGGTTCTTGCAGAAGCAATGAGAGCAAACAGACTTAGTGTTAAGAGATACATAATTTATGTCTCAGGTAGCCACGTGTTTGAGACTGTTGTTTATACCCACGGTACTCCCTATTTATACTTTTCCCTATGAAGATGAAAGAACAGATAAGGAACTTGCTAATGTAGGATATTCAACAGCCAGACAAATAACCACAAAGGGGTCTTTGTTTGTAGATACATGGATAAGGTATTCCATCATTATGTTCGGCAAAAACTAAATAACTCAATGTAGATAAGATATTGTTTTACAGAAAATTACAATGCTTTACAATTTTGCCTTTAAATAATTTGCAGTCTTCATAGCTTTTGTTTAATAACAAACAAAACATGCCCGGACATTAAATACTTACTTTCAACATTGGGATACAGAGGACTATATGAACCCAAAACAGCAGCTGTCTTTCAGGATTGATTCTAATCTGACAAATGCACATGTCACGTTTACACTTTAACGAATCAGTTTTAAACTCTAACCCATCTACAGTATTGGAATTGAATACTTTGGAAAAGATAAAGTGATACTTTTATTTAATTGGTATATCCGCATGTCCACGTTCATGACCTTTACATACCGGAAATGCTATAACTTGATAAAATATGCTTTTCAAAAACTCAAATAAATGGAGTCAAGGGCTTTTAACAAGTACATATTTTTTTATTTTGCCATTTCATTTACCATTTTTGTAAGGGGAATGATGATTTTGCAGTTTTCTGATTTCGCATCTGCTTTTTTCTAATACATCTCCATTATCAAGTATGACATGGACGGAATGATCAGTTCCCGTTATCATTGTCTAATTCGTATAAGTGTGATATTGTTTTTAGTATAAAATTCCCATAACGCTTCATCTCGTAAATTAACCGCTTGCTCGAGTTTGGTGTGTTTAAAACGATTATGGAGAAAATCAAGTGTTTATATAAGGTACAGTCCTTTATTATGGCATGACAAGGAAACTAACTTGTTGACAAAGACCTATTATATGCAAATACCATTTCTGAACCCCCTCAAAGCCAAATGACGCAAACTATCCAAATATATGCGTATTTTTTTTAAAACTGTTCACGAATGTAAGTTAAGCAAGTGGATCAAACTATAATATTCGTTTGTCCAAAGTAAAAATAAATCGTTACTTAAATGAATTCTCATGTAAGGTGAAGTAGTCTTTAGAAAGATTAGGTTTGCATGAGTCTGGGCATTTTGATTTCGGATACAAATGTTATTTAAATATCAAAACCTTTAATTACATAAACTTTAATCAATTTTGAGTTAATTTCTTACACAGATTCTGATGTAATTTCTTCATTTCCTATTTATGTAAAATATTGTATTTAATGTAAATTCAAGAACATTCCAATGTAAATTGTTCTCAATATGTACATGCTCTCGGCTTTACTTATTTCATTATTAAAATAGGTCTTTGAACTTAATTGTTCTGATAAGCTAATTAAAAATTATAAACTGAAACAATACTTTCCCAAATGGAATAGTGTTGGAACCTGTGTAATTAGCATAACCCTTGCTGTCAATGTTGTGTAACTGTTTCATACTCAAAATATATTGCATTTATAATGAGGAATATAACATATCTTTTGATAACACATTAAGCATCCAGCAAAATGAATTGCTGAATAGCATTATCACTTTACTCAACAAAACGTTCATTAGTGCGCATACATTTACTGGAAAGTTTAGATGTTATAAAGAACCGTAACTCGTATGTCATATATTTCACAGTTGTTGTCATGTTCAGTCACTACATTCTTCATCTCGAAATGCATCGATTAAGATAGTGAACTGTTGACATAACGTTAGTTCATGTTTTCATAAAACTTTCCTTCAAACCTCATAACAAATATATTTAGCAGTGATTTAAATTGCAGCTTTATGTGTATTTGTGAGGGTTTTTGTGTAGCATAACTCTTTACAAGAGGCACTGCCAATCAACGGGAAAATTTGTAGTTTTATTTAAAGCACGTCTGTCAACACACTTTGCCTTTTGTGTTTTTTAAGCATGTCTAGAAATGTTCAATGTACATCGCTTATCACCGTGTTCTCATTATTCTCCCACACGGTTTAAGTCATCTTATAAAGCAGGCTATTATCGGATTTGGGGCAAATTTACGTTTTACGACCAGGAAAATATGATTTCCAACGAGACGGCTAAAATATAGAAAGATATGTCATCAGGAAATGCTACTTTGTACAGCCCGTGAGTTTGTCCATACATTTCAGTCAATGTCCTTTTATGTTTTGTTACTCTCTGCGTCAAAAATATACAATGAAATCCATTGTGAATAGTCGTTCTTACTCATACCGACTTGTTAAAAACTTGCCATACCTTAAAAACATATTTTCGACACACACACGCATGTCTCATTCAATCCAGAGCTTTTTTTTGCCTTATCACAATTGTATTATCTGCAATGAATGCATTGTCTTGGTATCTGTCATTTGGATACTCCCTTTTCTGTCATACCAAGGCAGAGTTTATTTCTTTTAAGGTTTTCCGATTCTATAGACAGACGAACACCACAAACACAACTCATTATAAACTTATATCTATGTTTCAGGAATAAGTCATGCGAATAAATTGAAACATTTATAATTAAGATTAAATATTGTTGAAGAAGGAAAAGGAAACTACTCTAACAAGGAAGAAGTCCCCATAATATGCAATTTTGTCCATAAACTGCGTAACTTGAGAAAGGATAGCGAAGCAGGATATGATGGTATAATGTGTCCACGGTATCGTATTCTTCATCTTTTAGTTGCGTATTGTAAGGCTTTTCAAAAAGACAAACATATTTGTATCTCGGGCTTGTCCAACAAAGCAGTGTAACCATATATCTTTGTTTTCGTGAAAGATTATTGTACGAATTTTCGTTACATGTTTATTACAATAATTTCCTCAGCGAATCTTAGACCACGTCAGATGGTTTGAATGTTACTTTACGTTTGAAGATATACAATCGTTGTGACTATGTCTAATTTATATCACGGACGGGTCAAATCCGTATCTCTGTTGGAGTTTTGTCGATTGTTCGTCACTTTGTATAAAGGCATACATCTCCAATTCATCAAGTAAATATCTAACCAATCGGGGAAATCGATGATTTTTTTTTTTCCATCAGAAGTTATCTTTTGTCGGATAAATTGTGGTTAGGTATGGTGTTAACTGAGATACGAGTGTAATAGAGAGCGTTTAAAGTTAAATCCAATTTTATTCGTAGCTTACGATTTATACTTCTCTCAAATGGAAGCTTGGACAAATGTTTAGATTTACGAAAAGTGTCAAAATGTCCTCATCACTTGGTTACATGAGGAATATTTGCCTCAGTAATAAAATGCTGCATTATGGAAGTATATTTTGAATAAAAATGTCATGTTTTATAACGACATTTAATTCTTAATATGCTTTAGTAAAATGCTTAAATGTTAAGATCACCTTTGCTTAACCAAACGACAAATTTCAGCCTTTATTATGAAATAATCAATTAATAATAGGTAATTAATATACAAATTGTATTTTGATATTTGTTCTGAGTACCATCCAAATGTTTTTCCTTTTTCTTACCACATTGTCAATGCAAAAGGTCTCTACTTTTTGTTTGATGTCAAGTTTTTACCTCTGATATGAATTCAAATGGTACTGTTTTTGAGACCGTGTGAGGCTGACGATGCGAAATAATCTATTCCTCTCTCCCGACTGTTAATTATATTTATAAAGAGAGAAGTCCAAAGCTGGGAATGAATATCATGCAATCTTCGCAAAAAGATACCCGAAGCAATATAATGTTCTCTGACCATTCCCTTAGCTTTCAGCCAATGTCATTTTTAGTCAAGGGCCATGTGATATGACCGTCTGTACAGTTTATTTGGTTAAGCGCAATTATCTTCCTGGTTTTGTGGTCGGCAGCGCTTTCTATATCAAGTTTGACAGTTAAATTTAACAATGACGATGTAGATAATTATTGATTATAACGACATACGAGAATGGGAATTCAAACCATTAATTATCATACATATAAATATATATATATATATATATATATATATATATACAAGTACAAGTTATGCAATGGAAGAAAGACTAAGCAAGCTTTCCAAACACTTCTATTTGTTTTTTTTCCGCCGTATGTACGCCGAGTGCCATCACCGCGACTGACCTCTCATGGTAGAGTTGGCCTGTCCAGATTTATCTAATGTTTCACAGCAACCTAAAGGAAAGCGACAGAAATGCACCCTAGACAAGAAAGGTAAAGACATATGTATTTAAAGGGCTAGTCTTTTGAATGTATGGTATCTTAATCTCCCCCTGGCTACCGTGCAGTTTCAAAGTATTGTACAAGCTACCTGTATATTAATTGATAAATAATGAGGAATTAATGGTCAGATTATGCAATACCTCAAACCTTTGGTTTCAAATTATTTATAATATTGATAAAAATAAGTGATAGAGTACGACGACGACGACGACGATGACGGTGACGATGACGATGACACTGATGATGATGATGATGATGATGATGATGATGATGATTATCCTGATGCTGATGCTGATGATAATGATTATCCTGATGCTGATGCTGATGATTATCCTGATGCTGATGCTGATGATGATGCTGCTGATGATGATTATCCTGATGCTGATGCTGATGATTATCCTGATGCTGATGATGCTGATGCTGATGATGATTATCCTGATGCTGATGCTGATGATTATCCTGATGCTGATGATGATGATTATCCTGATGATGATGATGATGATGATTATCCTGATGCTGATGCTGATGATAATGATTATCCTGATGCTGATGATGATGATTATCCTGATGATGCTGATGATAATGATTATCCTGATGCTGATGCTGATGATTATACTGATGCTGATGCTGATGCTGATGATTATACTGATGCTGATGCTGATGATAATGATTATCCTGATGCTGATGCTGATGATTATACTGATGCTGATGCTGATGCTGATGATTATACTGATGCTGATGCTGATGCTGATGATAATGATTATCCTGATGCTGATGCTGATGATTATACTGATGCTGATGCTGATGCTGATTATTATACTGATGCTGATGCTGATGCTGATGATTATACTGATGCTGATGCTGATGCTGATGATTATCCTGATGCTGATGATGCTGATGCTGATGCTGATGCTGATGATGTTTCCAAATGGTCAATACATAATTCATCCATGTATGTTTAAACAGACTACCTATCAGAAGGCGTTGTAATGATCCAATTGAATAATGGGTCAACGTCGTTAAAAAATCTTCGAGTTCCTACCGACTTTTCGTGACTCCTGCGTGGGCAAGAGGTTAAAGTGTTGAATCTGTAACCGAGACGTCCATGGTTCGGTACCAGTCGAGACCTTTGGCTTCATGGGAGTGTCCTTTGACAAGACACTAAGAGCATTTGTTCTGTATTTATGATTTCGGGAAAGCCTTTATGCAACTTAAGACGCGTTGACCCAACATTATACAGCAACATGAATAAGTTTTCTAAGGAACACGTGGTGGTGTAGATGTTAGTGTCGAGGGTTTTCGACTGAACGGCCCAGGTCTGTGCTTGATGGGTGCCAAATATTTCACAGTCGGGTGTTCGAGGGTAAGACACTCCTTCGAAGCATTGTACTAGTATTTAAGTGCGGAAATATGTTTATGACTTAAATGTTTTAGTAAAAATTAGATTACAAATTATTTCTAATGAAGTTGATCGGTTTCGCTAAAGTCTGCTAATCTGTATTTTTGGTAAGCCAATCTAATCTTTCCGTTGAATATGCAAACAAATTGAGGACTTCTGGAGTTTGATAAACTGTTTTACTCCCCTTTTACTCTACTTTGTTGCATCTGCTGCAAAAGACCAAAAGAGCCGCTATAGAGAGGGAAAACTGCTCCTTATGACTAATTCATCCCTTTGTAATTCGATGATTTGATAATTTCATTTATATGTTATAGATCAATGCATGTGTTCTTGCCATTTTCATCGACGGTTGATGCTTTGAATTTGGACCAGGACCAGTCACAATTATGATATCGCGAAACAGTCTAATCCGGACCTGAAGGAATGGAATTCATTGAGTTTGAGAGGACATAACGTAGATGCAATTAGATCGATTTCAAATTGACACGATTTGTATTTGTGTGTAAGGCACGGTGCCAATTCGAATTTCAGTCGCATTGTAAGTATTCATTTTAAACACCACACACACGATTTAAACACAGTGCATTTCTGACCGTGTTTTAAAGTAATTCAGAAGGATGAGTCAATTTGGCTGTCTTTCAGATAAACAACCGGGGTAAAGAGCTAGAGTCTTTAATGGAAAGTAGGGGTTGAACATGATAGGATATGCACATGTAAATACTCTGTTAGATGCCATTACTTATACCGCTCTCTCAGAGCGCGCAGCGTTCGGAGAGTGGATAAGGTAACAAACGTGGTTTCCGGTTTATCTAAAAGAGAAAACTCGAGTTTGCTTCGGGTGTTTCCGGCAAAAAGCCGGAAACACCAGAAGTCTTATTCGGGAAGTGTCAGGCGAAGCCGGACACATCCCGATTGCATTCGGATCGTCTTCGAGTTAAAACGGAATGGACTGGTTTTTTACATAAATTCATTGCCGCTCATTGAGTTTATTTCCGCTAATCATGAATGAACCATAAACCATTCTATCAAAAATCAAAACACGAACAACAGGATCGGCGCCACCGCTTCAAACTTTAAATTGGACATATTGTTCAACTCCTTGAAAGGACAACGTATCGCCGGTTGTAGGTAAGACAACTTTTTGTACTTTTTCATTTCGTTATAAAACAGTATACCTAAATTGACCATTTTCACCAAAAATCGTCATAGAAAAATCGAGAAGGCGAGCCCTCGTCACGCCTCGCTGAAGCTGCTTCCTCTAAACAAACATCCATTTGAAAAAAAATTCTCCCTTTTAAGTAGAACTACAGCATTCATTTTTGAGTATTACAGTACATGTTCCCTGCAGTACTAGGCTAGAAAATGCGTGTTGTCCAGAACACTCCACGGTGAAATAAGTGTTCATCTTCTATCGATTTACATCCTGCAGTATGGCATAATCTAATGTTAATGTAGACGGTCTATGTTATTTTTTTTGCGGTGTGTAAGGAAAGCATTAGGTACACATCGTGTTGTAGATGGAATACACTATCATGCTGACCAATAAAGCAACGATATCAACTCGTCAGTTGCCGATATGGATTATTTGTTATTTTTGGAGCTTTTAAATTGGGTATAAGGTACCTTCTTAACAATTCAATATCGTTATAGGGCGATGTTTTAAGTAACAATAACAGCGTGGATTTCCTTTTCCAAAAGTGAAATACCCTGTTAAGTATTGGTTATATATGTCACCTTATTCGTTTGGCAGTAATTTATTTTAGTCGTTTCGTCCAGTGGTGATTATAATTCTAAAACATTGAATTGTTCTTGCAAGTGAAAATTTTGTCCCAAAGGTTTATGGTAATAGATACCTTAGTTGTTTTTTCTTTATATTACAGAATGTATAATGGTTAGAAATATGTCAATTCTAAAGAAAAGATGATGCAGACCTGCATAAATATCGATTCTGTTTTATAATACAAGTAAGTATACGTCTAAACATGTATATTCTTTATCTCACCTTCGAATAAACAAACATAAGTGTCATAAAGATTGAAGGTAACTTATTAATGTAATATAGCAAAGAAGCAACTCTCTTTAACGTGGAAGTTTGTTTTTCTCTTTAATTTGAACATTTTTGATTAGGGTTTATCATAATTACAAATGCAGAAAAAAAATTCAGGAAACAAGCGAGTGTGACAAAGGTTGGACTTCTTAGCATGTTTTCCTTTTATTACTTTGTTTTCAAATGATCATTATGACCCAGAAATGTTGATGAATTTGGTGTTGCTCACAATTTGTAATTGACTCTTTCTCTTTTCTTTTTCAAAAACCTGGGTTAGAATGAGAATGAAACCAAAATAAGTCAAGACAGGTTGGACTATAGATTCTTTTTATCACCAATCAGTTCTTTTTTATTCTGTCAGTTAACTGCTTCAATTGATTACCATCAGGAATGAATTATTTCCAATGATATCAATTAAAAATTAAAAGTCAGTCTAATAAGGCCAGTATTGCCAAAAGATTTATATTTTTTATTTTTCTCTTTTAACAGCCAATTCTGATGACTGGCAGAGTAAGGAAGGTGTTACAGCAACAACACATTCAGTGATGTGGATATAATAAAAAAACAGATGCAGATTTACAAGGAGATACCTTAAATCTTCATGTTTGATCAGTGAATAGTTTTAAAGTTTAGTTTTCTCTTCAAAAGACTTATTTCATTAAGAAAAAATAACATTAACAATGATGTATCATATGTTATGGACATCAAAGGACAATAATATAGAAACATTGAGAAGGACTATGAAATATTCTATAATGACAACACTGTCACATGTCTCATCTTTTCCTTCTTTCAAGAAGCCTTTAAAAAGACCAACTCAATCAAATTATTGAGAGAAAAAACATTATCATACTATGTTAAAACTGCATGAGTATGAAGGGAAAAAAGATGAGAGTATAATTTGCATACATCAATGTTGAATTATTATTTCTCCTTTCATTTACCACAAAATTTCGAAACCAATTATGACAAGGGGAAACAGGCTCAGAGAGAACATTTTCCTTGTCACAATTGCTTTTATTCATTGGAAAAAGAAACTTAAATTAATACCTGTAATTGCTTTAAATTTGAAACATCTTGTAAAAGAAAATGGCTAATTTGTATATCATAGAGTATTTGTTATTTCTTTTATTTGAAGAAGTTGAACACACATGTTTCTGTCATATTTTTCCAACTCCCAGAAGTGTTTTTCTATCAAAACAATGAAGGTCAGGGAACTGTTGTTGTCAAGAATAAAGCTAATATGCCAAAACTCAGCTGTGACTTTGTTAAAGCAAGGAATTAGAATACACGAACTAATGCTGTCTGCTGATTATGACTTATGTCTTTTAACAACATTTCATTAATCATTTATTGCATACAGAACTTTTTTAAAGTTTTTTAATAGATAAAGACATATTAAAAAGCAGTGTTTCATGTGTGAACAAAGGTTTATAAGATATTAATGAAAAATTAAAGATCTTTTTTCATTTTAAAGTTAAACGAAATACCTTTTGGCTACAATAAAGCTTTTTGTTGTTATCGAATGACCTTTCTTAGATCAGCAAAGCAATCTCTGTGGGATTTTCTTATCTACATTTAACAATAAGGAACCATTCAAACGAAGACCAGATTGGCTTTCTATTTGATGTAATTTGGTTAGTTCCAAAGCATGTACAAGCAGATGAGTATGTTGTTGAACATCATCTGAAACTATTAATCCAACTAACCCTTCTTCCTCACTAAATGAGATGGGGGTTTTTCTCATGATGAATTAAACCAGTACCTACAACACATGATTTTGTGAAGAAAAGTCTATGATTCCATGTAGAAACAGACTTGTAATTCGAAAATTATAGTTTGGTGGTTCTGACATTGCATGAGCAGTTTGTCCTTATATTATGAATGTCTCATTATTGGTGAAAGGCCCTCATACACAGCCCAAGCAAGCTTAACCCTTTCCCAAATAACAAAATGAAAGAGTTTGCAGACGATATTTCAAAATGTGATGAAATTGAACAATATTCTTCGGAAAGAGCAGAAAACCTTGTGGGAAAAGGAAAAATTGCTCGTTACAAACAATTTCTCCTTTTCCTATAATGTTTTCTAAAGTAGTCTCCAACAAAGTCGTCAAATGTCGTTACTGTTTGGGAAAGGGTTAACTTATACCCATAAAGAACATAGTCCATCAAAAAAGTCTACCAGGAGACTTGCCCTTTTACTGAGACCTATCTAAATGTGACAAAGATGACAGCCCTGTGATATAATGAGTATTTGCTCCCCAAAGTAAGCCAATTCTTTTATTTCCACAAAGTTGTACTTTGAATTTAGATTGAAAAGCATATTCTGTATGCAAGTTTCATGCGAAATCTATAACAATGAGTTGAGAGAGCAGTCTAGAGGCAATGCCTTAGTTCATATTATATTCTTATTAACTCGAAAAGGAATATTTCACAGATTAATTGCTCAGTCTTTTTGAAAAGTCTTCTTCGATTAAAAAGAAAACATTTTCATAACCGTAAAGTGGGATTTTAGTTCATATATGTTGCAGATGCAATAAACCGTTTAAACGGGTTATTTTGTAAACTACAATCCTGGTAAATAATTGAAAATTATTAATGGGTAAAAGTGTCTTGGACCCATATTATGAAATGGGTCAACACTCTCATCATGTGACGCTGGTAAGGTATGTCCGAGAACAACCAATTGCTATTTATAAACCATACTGGTAGCTTTGAATTTTCATCAGAGGTAGTCTTCCATCTGACTATCGGAAGTCCGTTGGTTCTACCTATTCTTAGCGACGGTTACTTCTTATTAAGTAAAAGGCATATTATGTCGATCGCAATATACCCAAAAACCCTTTGATACGATGTTAAAATACAATAATAAAACCAAAAAACAATCAATGGTCTTTGCTGCTAATCGGTGAACTGCAATGAAGAGTCGTTAGCGAAGCCATGTATCTAATGCTAAATCCTGATTCATGACCATGTTATCAGTTTGAAGGATCCCCATGCGCCAGTAGGGTCTCGATAAATAAGCGCAAGATTACGTTAAAACCTTCACAAAATGTAAGGCCTTACTGCAGCCTTGAACCAAATAATCGGTATAGATAACTGATTTAAACATTCTGTATATGTCGTAACACAAAAGACAGTCCTTTGCGATACGGTCGGAGTTATTTAAAAGAAGACAATACTTGCCGCATACCGTAATGTATGGGCGGACCATCTCTACACGTAGATCTCAAATTGTATATCGGCGGACAAAACCGGAAACGTAGCTGTTGTTGGTTATGGTGCTGATACTGACTTGTACATTTCACAAAAACAACTCGATACACCTGTATTGTATAGTTGGTGACGAGTTTTCTTTTAATGTTATCTCTAACATGCATACGAGTATTGCAAAACTAAATTAATTTCAACGAGAAGAATATCGCAACTGAATGAAAGGCAAGCGTTAAGTATTTTGAAATCGTAATTTATTTTTACTGCTATACTAAAAACCAGCATACATATCTTTTCCTTCTTGTGTGTCGTTGTAATTATATGTAAGGATCGGATTGCTGCATTAACATCGTCTGATCCCGATCTTCACCATGTTAACCTTCACATGGCTCTTTGACGTTCTTGCAGCGACAGTTTCAGACGTGGACCAGTCTATGTAGTTTATACAGGCCTGTTCTGGCGAGAAAAAATAAGTATTATGTACAACTGTCTGTTTTTCACCTGCACCGGTTCATTCTCTATTGGTCGTTTATGATAATTAACATAATGTACATAATAGCTTCCTTTGAATGTTGGAACAAGCTGGATTTTTGTTTTGTTGTTAAAAAATTGGAGTACAAAAACGTATCCATTTTCGTCTTTTGTGGGAGGCAACAATAGTATAATTGTATAAATAGAAACTAGAACGGACGTTGACATTGGACATTTTGAAAAGTATGGATACCAAGCCATGCCATCTTCACATTGTGATGGATGTGACTTGTGTATTGCGGTGAGTTCGGTTTGCAGGTTTCTGAATTAATGGATTTTTATTGAATTGTGGGTTTTTCCTGGTAACAGCCCCGATTTGTAACCGGGATGTTCCCCTATTCAGGGTTCTCTCTGGCTAAAATTTTCTTTGCGCCAACACTTGCGCCAAATTGAAAAAGTTGGAGCCAAATTAAAAAAATTGGAGCCAAATTCAATAAGTTGGAGCCAAAATAGTCTTCTGTAGAAGGGGAAATCCTTCATAAGGGTCACCTACGGTTCTAAAGAGGTTTGTTTGTTCTATCTATTTCTACGTGCTGTTTTCATTAGGTTCTATGGATTAAATCCTCTCTCACACTCAACATTTGAAACAGGACATATCAGAAACATGACTTTCACCTTGGCGTCATATTATAACCAACTTTTTCCTGTCCTCCAGGCCTCCTTGTCAGATGTTTTTTTTTTTATTTTTAGTGGGAGGCATATTCAACGACTGAGAAGATCGATTTATAGTCACTCTTGTGTTGGATCAGAATTAAGTGTCACTTAAAATCGCGGATTTTATATACCAAAACTTCGGTGCATAAAAGAGTTTCATTTATTTGTCATTCAACACAACTGACTTCGTCGATGTTTGATGTCATCTTCTTTAAAAGGAGCGCGAGGGCAAACATTTTGATTGAAAAGCAATTAAAGTAATCAAAGTCATAATTTCCATATAATTGAAGTTGTAAAGGCTGGCAAATGACTAAATGGTGTACACAAGAAAGTACAAAAACTTGACAATCAACAGATAATGAACTGAACAAGTGTGAAAACAGGATTATCCCGTATCGGAAATCGCATTTGATAAACAAGAACAGAACAGAACAGCACATAACTTTATTTAAACCCAAGTATAAACATGTATACAATAAGGGTAATCAATATATATGTGAGTGTCGTGATCCAGGAGGAACGAGAAAAAAAAGAAAGGAAGTGTGTGAGAGAGAGAGAGAGAGAGAGAGAGAGAGAGAGAGAGAGAGAGAGAGAGAGAGAGAGAGGGGAGAGAGAGAGAGAGAGAGAGAGAGAGAGAGAGAGAGAGAGAGAGAGAGAGAGAGAGAGAGAGAGAGAGAGAGAGAGAGAGAGAGAAATACATATATTTTAGAACCGAGAAAACAGGGAAAAAAACATCAAACATACAAATATGATTATATACCAAAGTAATCGTTGCAAATTTTAACCATTTATAAAATAGGTTTTGAAAAATAGGTTTTGATCTGTATTATGTTTTGAAATTGCTCAGGGGACAATCCCAAAACACAACACAGATCAATAACATATATTTTAGAACAGAGGAAACAGGGGAAGAAACATCAAACATACAAATATAATAACATGTATATACCAAAGTAATCGTTGCAAATTTTAACCATTTATAAAATAGGAGTTGATCTGTATTATGCTTTGAAATTGCTCAGGGAACAATCTCAAAACACAACACAGATCAATAACATATATTCTAGAACCGAGGAAACAGGGAAAAAACATCAAACATACAATATGATTATATACCAAAGTAATCGTTGCAAATTATAACCATTTATAAAATAGGAGTTGAAAAATAGGAGTTGATCTGTATTATGTTTTGAAATTGCTCAAAGAACAATCCCAAAACACAACACAGATCAATAGGCTATTCATCCGTTTGTAACAAGTGAAATGCCCATTTATCATGAACATTGATAAACAAACGGTTATGCTCGCGCTTACGATCGCCAAATGATCCAGTCGTGACATGTACATGGGAGTTGCATCAAGTACCTCATCATTAAGTCAAGCCATAGTATAGAAATCTTTGCCCCAAACTGTCATGGAAACATCTGGTTGTAATGGTGATTTCCTTATTGTGTAAATGTTTTCAAGTTTTATTACATATAGAAGATAAAATGTTTACCACACGGATTGTTTAAAATCCATATATTTGGTTATCATTTCATCATGAAACGATAACAATCAAGCACGCTATAAATCAGAACTGAATTTTCTTTTTGAGTTGCTTTCTCCATTACCCAGAGAGCCATGAATAGAACGTCATTGTTGTATTTTTCTATTTAAAGGTCATATGTACAGGTTGGGTTTATTTCATAAAATTAAGATATGAAGCAAAAGAATCACATTGAAATTATTTGCAACATTTTGGCATAACGCATTACATCATAAATCACCGTCATAGCGCACCGATTAATAAAAGTTCGTATGACTTACTTCCCTTTGCTGTGACGTCACTCGTGATCCACTGAATGCACCATGTAAAGGGCGTGAAGAGCGATCGCTGGTTAGAATTGGTGTTTTTCTTCAAATAAACGATCCTAAAGTCATTGTTTGAATTGACAGCGCATTTTCTTTATTGAATATGATTCATATTATAAGAATATCAATTTGAAAAAAGATAAATTAATAACTTAACCCGTGAATTTGCATGGAGTTGTCATTGCGTAAACCTGTTCATATGAAAGGAACGGCTTGAAATTTGGACGATTTTCCTTGAAATAAATGATTCTTAAGTCACATTGAAAGTGTGAGATTTGCCGCTTGTTATTTCATGTCTGGAATAGCAGAACGTGTCAGACCTGTTAATTAACAACAGAGATACTTAGGAGATTAACGCCAGAGGCTATCTTTCGCCTAAACAATAAAGGACTTGAGACTTAAAACATACTGTGCAAATATGGCAGATTGGTGTTAATTTGCATCACGACCCTTAATCCTTGTCATGTCCGATGTTTGTTGATTGACCCTTTGTATGTGAGGTAAACGAATCCCGGACATTTGCCCCCCCGGACATTTGCCCTCCCGGACATTTGCCCCCTTTTTGGTATAGGGCGGACATTTGCCCCCTCGCCGTAATGTAGAAGGCGGACATTTGCCCCCTCATATTATTTCTTTTTCAGTTTGCTTGACCTGATCGTTTTACGTTATATTTAAATAGAAATTAAAATGAAAATAATATTTTCATTAATTTTACTCTATTAGCTCTTCCCTCCTAATCCCCTATAGGTGTTAAAATCGAGACGACGAACCAAGAACACACCGATGGCACTTGGCCAATCATGCTCATCCAACCATGCAACTTAATCAATTGATTTATTTTTTAATTTACATATTGATCACATCTTTAATCTAATTACCGATTTGTCACTCCAGGCTAACAATAAAAACAAAGAAGACAACAGGTATTCTAATTTGTGTCGGTATGACAATCACCATCACATTTGATTATGAGACAAATAATTAAACCGAAAATGATAAAATAAGATCAAATCAATTTATGCACGTATACCGCCGTTTCACGGTTGGATGAGCATAATTGACCAAGTGCCATCGGCGTAATAGAGCAAAATTGACATGTTAGTCTGATCCAATTATTATTTCCATTCAAATTACTGTTTAATCATAACGGAATACAATCAGGTCAAGCAAGTTGAAAAAATAATATGAGGGGGCAAAAATTGTAGACAAAGAGATTATGTTCAAATGTGTAAATTATATATTTAGTGATCTTATTACTAAATTATCAATATAAATTTGTAATAATCATGTTTGAACGCCTTCAGTGTGACATACGTCATTTAAACCAATATTACTAATGGCAAAAAAATGAGGAGTGTGATTTAAATAATTCCGAAAAGCAGACGCTTAAGTTAAGATCGAACCCATTATCATTTGCGTTGATGAGTTCAGAGACAGTTTGCGGATATCAAATATTCATTATTTTGAATTTTCATTCAAAGATAACGGCAGATAAAAGAAACTTGCTTGTTTTAATCGGTTTGTTATCATAGCAATCAACGTACATTTTTCATTTTGTCTCATTTCTGTACAATGGCAACGTTTCTGCGATTACGTTAAAACATAAAACAAGTTTTTCAACTAAGAACAAGATGCATTTAAGCGTTAAAAACCCAAAGACATGTCAATACAATAACTTATGATGTTGGATGAAATTAACATATTCTTGCAACCCTTTGAATTCTTACGTCATATAATCGTAAAGCAGCCTAATTAAGTATTCATAATTAAGTATGTAGCATAGTTAATCTGTTCCAAACAAAACTAGCTTGGCGAGAAAGAGTCATTCAAGGAAATTAACTTTCAAAAAAGGTGTAATCAACGTGATTTATCCTTTTCATGAATTTATCTACATTTACACAGTGCAAATTCTATATTAAGATCTAACAAGACTTCACGAGGCTCTAAGACCCCAAATTAACAGTCAGGAATTGTTTTAATCACGAACATCAGTTAACCACAACGTTAATTTTGAAAAATATTTTCCTTTACCTGAGATCATGTGGGAAAATGCGTAACAAAAGGACTTCAGGCTTAAATTATCATTAGCAACTTGGTATATTGGGTAATAAAACAACGACTTTTGATAGATATTTGGGGTAATTCCGAAATTCAATGTACACATTCGCGCGTCACACCAATGTCTTGACACATGATTGTATGCTTTATCGCTTGATTGGTGTTTGAAAGTGAGATTAGCTTTGTCTGGTTTGCATTTGCAGTCTTGAAACCAACACATCAAGGTAAAGTGAATGGTGTCGGTGTGTTTCAAATAAGGGAAATATAACAGTTACTCAATAAGTAGAATGAATTTGAAGCGTCTTCACCTGTATAAATTACTTTGAATTGAGTCCGATCATTTAAAGATCAATAAATCAATTCTCTGGAAACGCCTAACAATGCGTAAACTTGCCGTCTTCGAAGTGAAAGTAACACAGCCTACTGTTCTTGTTTGGGGAATACTCTATATCTTTTGCTTATTTGTAAAGTAAACAAGGTCCAGTTTACTTATCGAAAGTTTTTGCAGCTTTTATGTTCGTCGGAAAACGGGAGAAACTCGCATCCGTGCGACCAAAAGCAGAATAACACCAGAAGACCTGTCAAAATACCATATTCAATTTCCAATTTACGTTTCCCAAAACACAATTCAATACTTAAAATATCCGAAATTTGTGCAAAAACACCGTCGTTACTGAGAACTAGATTCTTCTTACTGATAGTTCATATGACTTTGAAGCACAAATGACGTCACAACAAGGGAGATAAGTCATTCACAAAAATCGATAAAGGTGAATAAAAGTAGTCAAAAACAACATGTTTCGCTTCCGTATGAGAAAAAAATCATTACCTCCGTCATAACGAAACCATAACCTAATTCAAAAACCATAATTAAAGAAAATTTTGTTTATCGGGAAATATGACCTTTAAGTCTGAGCTTTGACCTGGATAGTTTGATGTCACTATACAATCAAGAAAGACATTGTCTCTCCTTTATTGCAATGAGGAGAGACATTTGTTTGGCCTTATACAACAATTAAGTATTGAAAAGGAGTTGTATGCTTATGTAATGAACATTATTGAAGCTGTTTCCTCAAGGGTCTGAGGAAATAACGAAGTTAATACTTGATTTCTTTATAAACTGTACGACAGCTGTACTGTTGTATGGTACGCACTGGAGAATAACCATTGAAAGATAGATTGATTCGTATCTATGTTTCTAGAGCCTGTATTCAGTGAAAATTGATATGTCTAAATCCTAAAACATTGCAATGGATTTGTGATCTGCCACACATAAACTGTACATACTAAGATAATTTGACGCTTCCTAAATTGATGATTCACTCAATGTCTACCTTTAGTTCTGTATCATTCACGAATACAAACATTACATTGTTTCAACGACATTCTATATTTTTTTCAAATTATCCCATATGCGAACAAGCTTCTTTAGAGATATTCAAACGCAGACTCATCTTTTTTTTTTAAAATGTAAGTAACTCGATCTATTGCATTGATAATGTAATGAAAATGGCGGTAAACCTCTTGCAGACATAATAGTATGCGAATGAACAAACAAACTAGCATAAAACATACATAAAACAAACAGTAGATAGGACTTTTGTCACCTACATCGGAATGTTATATTTATCTGAAGGATTATGTTGATTTGTCTAACGAGTAACGTCTCCAAGAAAGCGTAAACTAATTCAAAAATGATATAAAAACACGGAATCGTCTTACACAAGGATTTGATCCGCATATTAGACATGTAATTTTTCCATAATGATGCCGCTTCTTGCGAAAAACGCGTCCCGATGCTACGCAGCAAGTGTCGAATGTTTAACAGTTCAAGCATCGATGTATTCCGATTGTTTCCCTCATTTACATTGCTTTATTTTTTAACCTAGATCAGAAAGTGTAAACCTATCCACAAATGGTATAAAAACACAGAATCATGTTATATGAAGATTTGATCCGCTTATTAGACATGTAATCTTTTTTATAATGATGACGCCGGTAAAAAACCGTCCTAACGCTTCACAGCAATTGCCGTCTGTTCAACATTTCAAACAGGGCTGTATTCCTTTCATTTCGCTTACGTGTTGTCTTGATGTATCAACCCCGTTCTGAAAGCTTGAGAGTCCAACCATAGATTAGCCTATATGAGGACAGGTTTATATACTGATCCAAAGTGGCATATCTATCAAAGTTAGGGGTATCGGGACGAAATCGTAAGGGAGTTTCGTTCACGACATTTTTCTAAATGGGCCGAAGTTTTGTCAATGTCACCGCTCACAGATCTATGTAACTGAGATGAGAAAGAATGAATGGACGTGTAACAACCGGAAATGTAATAAAACAGGAAATGTAATAATTATTACATTTCCTGTTTTATTAAAATTCCAGTTGACATTGTCAACAGGAAATGTAATGACATTTTAGATGTAATATATTTTGATAAAATTATACGACCAATGTGACATTTGTACAGACTCGTCCTGTTTCTCTATTGTTTATGCTAAACATTGAAAATCTACTTGGTTTCTAATACGGACTGACTCAGAGTGATTTATTTCAAAATATGTCGGTAATCGTACTGTGAGGTACTTTAAAGCATTTTCAGTTGAGGTTTACTAAATGAAGATGCTCAATGCACATCTTTTATGTAAACATTTTTGTATATCCAATTTACTTCATTCAAAAAGCAAACATGAACTTATTGCGGCAAAGTCAACAGGAAATGTAATAAAAAGCAATAATGAAAAAAATATGATCTGAAGTAAAAGCTTCGATCCTGAAGTGAACGTGTTTAGACTCGCCATGCCATTTAAGTGTTCGGGACAATTATTAACACGTGTTCCAAAACCAGACTGGTTGAGATTATCTTTTTCAAAGCCTGTGTTATAACATTTTCAGGGGACAAAGTTATTTTTACGTTTTATTACATTTCCTGTTGACTATGCCGCAATAAGTTGATGTAAAAAAGGATTTGAAATATCCGCTCAAGTGCACTTTTTTAATAAAATGAATTGGATATACAAAGATAATTACATAAAATATATCGCATTGCACATCTGCTTACAGTAAACCTCGATCAAAAATGCTCTATCGTATCTCATATCACTATTACCAACAGGTTTTGAAATAAATCGCTCTGAGTCAGTCGGTATGTGAAATTAAGCAGATTTTCAATGTTTAGCGTAAACCATAGAGTAAAAGGATGAGTCTGTAAAAATGCCAAATTGGTCCAACCATTTCATAAAAACTTACTACATTTTAGATTTCATCACATTTCCCGTTAACTATGTCAACTGGAATTATGATAAAACAAGCAATGTAATAATTATTACCATCCTGTTTTATTACATTTCCGGTTGTTACACATGTACTACATAAACTGTCTCAATTTTATTTTAGAAATTAATCATCAACTTGAGTAATCATTCGTTAATATATTAGTGCAATGATTTTATTTCGTAAGAAAAGTCAAAACATTAATAACCGAACTTGCCATTTTACAAAGGAAATACGACAAGAAATGATATTTAGTCGTCTTTATCTAATTGGACTTTTGTTGAGTACAATCTATCATATTTCTATTATCCATAAGTTTGCTTTAACAGTTCACTTTTTGTAGTTCTCTTACAATCTTAATAGTAATATTATAAAGCAATGTTGTGTACACTATCAAGGGGCTCGATGAAGATAACGAAAGAATGTTTAGCTGCTTTTGTCTAAAACTGTGCTTTTATTGTCAATTAATCAGACAAATGGCAAATCAGACAGTTTTAGCCAAATGAAGATTCCTCAAAGCCAATTGTTCATCGATCATAAGTTAAATTCGATAAAAAAAAGTTCAACAAAAATTGGCCTCCTGCTTGATCTGTTTACCGTCCATAGCGAACACTGTTCATTTTCATTTATAATAATGATGAGGATGATGATGATCATCATCATCATAGAAATATGATATCGTTTAGCTCCAAAAAAATCCTTGTAAACATCAAAGGAAATGTTGTCGTCTTTATTAAGTGACTTGGTGAAATAAGTTTAAGTGTGAAAGGGAGATAACGCAAACTTAAGGTATACGTTATTTCAGTATGGACTCTCTCTCTCTCTCTCTCTCTCTCTCTCTCTCTCTCTCTCTCTCCCTCTCTCCCTCTCTCTCCCTCTCCCTCTCCCTCTCCCCCTCTCTCTCTCTCTTTCTTTCTCTCTCTCTCTCTCTCTCTCTCTCTCTCTCTCTCTCTCCTCTCTCTCTCTCTCTCTCTCTCTCTCTCTCTCTCTCTCTCTCTCTCTCTCTGTCTCTCTCTCTCTCTCTCCCCCTCTCTCTCTCTCTCTCAATGAAAGCAGTTGTTCGCCTTCAGATGTGAATATTGAATACTGGAAAGAAAAAGACCAGAAAATTCACGCACATCATTTTTTCCATTTTTTTAACGCTTTGATTGATTTTCCGCCCAAGACCTTTACGAACATAACACAGTATTTGTGATATGTATAATCACCAATTGTTAACTATTTTTGGTTCCATCAAACTCGACTTTGTGGCACTAATTAGTCGACTTGACGTATAAACTGCGATAACGCTTTCACATGTGAACACCAGTTGCAAAACGAGTTCTTTGATTAATTGAATGTGTGACATATGGTTGGTATTTATTACGTTACAACAGAAAGAAACCCAACTTTTCAATATTATTACAATTGATTCAGTCTTTACTTTATAATGTCAAATAAAACCGGTGAATATTCTTACAGGAAGTAGCATTTAGGATTCATCGCAATCGTACGTTGTTAAAAGATTTTAACGATTATGTTAATGGATTTGTGTTGGTGTTGTCTAATAGTGGTTGATATTGTTGTAACTGAAGTTTCAGTTTTATGTACCGATCCAATTATGTATGGTGTTTACTTTGATTTGACAATACGCCGACTCATTCATTTTTACAAGAAGTTTCACACGTCATCATACATTTAAACAACAGATGAGGACTGGCCTTGCACCTTTTATCAAGTGCTGTCATTTCCATATTGGTTCGTTTTCATTATGTTCAAGGATATCTCCAAAGGAATATCTGTGTAATTATGCCGGTAACGTGATCTCTGGTGAACTGACCCAGCAATGCATTGTGGGTTGACCTTTCATTTCTAGTTCCATTGTGTCAACAAACATGTTTCGTACTGTCAGCCTTAAAGTGCTAGGTACTAGTAGTTTCTTGAGTTTTCCAGAGATATGATTTATTTTAACGTTTCTGTGCATTGTTTAATAATGTGACGTTTAAGTTCGTTAATCTTCATCTTTCTGTCTGTCTGTGTTTCACATTCAATGTACACCAAATACTTCATGAGGAAAATGCTTCACCGCAACGTTTGGGAACTCTTACCATTTTTACGATGCTTTGGGGTGGTGTAATTTCCACGTTGTGGGAAGATGTGCGATATATAGGAGACGTTTTCTCATATACCGGAGCTCAAGTACAACGTATTGCATTTCAGGTTACATGTTCTATATCTTTTTTAAAGAGTCATGAACAGTGATGGAAAGCTGTCAATGATCTAGTTCTGTTTACTTTACACTGTTTTCTTGTTATATCATCGGTAGAAACAAATTTATAAAAGTTGAAATCCCAGTCTGTGAGATAGTCCTCTAAATGCATACATGTTTCTGAGCTAGCGTATGGAACGTCTGGTGTATTGTCATGTACAAAACTCAGTCCACAAGTGATTGAAGTACAATTAACGTTCAAATCTATAGTTGTTTGGGTCTCTAAGGTCTCTTGAAAGATCTTCCAGTCACCAGTAAGCCGGCCGGAATATTTTTTTCATTAAGACTATATCCCGGATCAGCCATTACCCGATGTTTATAGAAACAAATACGTTGATTTGCAGACTCATATAACAGGTCAAAAAGGTGGACGGGTACGTTTTACATATGTATCACTGTCAGGTAAAGTAAGGTTTCACTGTATCTGTAAATCGACAAGATACGCGATCATTCCGACACATTATACATCCTTGTTAACTATAGATACTTGATTTTAGCACGCTTTCTCATAATTATAGGTTATCAAGGGCGATGACAGTATAACCCGGTGAGAGTCAAAAACGTGAAGGAATAAGATATTCAGCCTGTTGACTCATAACACGGCAAGGATTCTGTTTATGAACATACGTTATGGCATGAACAAATTTCACTTTCAACATCAATGCAACTTTTTTATAGTCTTAAACCAAGGTATGAAAAATCCGGATACATTTATATTTTAGAGAGTAGATCACAACGAAGTATGTTAAGTAAATTAAGATTGTCATCACATGATCTAAAAATTGAAAAGGGGCGACATAGTAATATTTCAAGAAACGAAAGATATTGTGATTTATGCCCATTAGGTGATATTGAAGATGAGTACCATTTTACATTAATCTGCCCTTATTTTAAAGACTTAAGATCCATATACTTACCGAAGTATTACATCAAACACCCCAGTATGTACAAGTTCATCAGTCTGCTTAACACTGATAAAAAATCATTACTCATTAAACTTTCTAGTTACTACAAACATGCATTTATGATAAGAAGAAGTTACTATTCTATAGAATAGAAAGTAGTTTCAGGAATTGTATTAAGTTTATCTAAGTCGTCACTCTCATCCTGTATGTATATCAAATTTTGCTTTTTATGCATATGTATAAGTTGTAAATGTACATGTCATTTTCATAGCATGCATGTAAAAATATAAATGTAATAACTATGAGCCTATGTGCTTAATGTTGAAATAAAATTATGTTATGTTATGTTATGTTATGTTATTGAAAGATTGCTTGTTGATCAGCTGCTCGGTCATACTCACGTTGCCTTGTTGAAGCAACACACAAGTCCCTGTCATTTGTTATAACAAAAGTAAAAGAAGATTATATGTACAAAGTCGTAAATTAAAACACGTATAATTTTGATGAAAGCGGACATTCATTTATTCAAAGATTTGATTTACATACTGTATTCAACAAAATATCGTGCAAGTTAAAGGCACATCAAAGGAGAGGAGGACAAATAAATTACAGAAAAAAATATATGGAGTTCTTTTATTATGCTCATAAAAGTCATGAGAATTAGTTTAAGAATGCATTGAGACCCTATTTAATAGACTCATTTAAAATAAGTTATTTTGTGCTTGAAATATAGTTGTCTCCAATTCAATCATGTTTATCAACAACCTGTTTGTTTACATATTCAAAATAACGAATTTTGATTGGTCGGTTAAAAAATGTGAGTATAAACTGTCAGGAAATCTGAATTATAAAACTTGCTAATCTGGGTTAATTCTGGTTTACTTTCAAATTTTAGTTGTGCTGATGGTTTTTCTGGTGATAACTATTTGAATCTGTCCAAACGTTTACCAAATAATATATAGTTTGATATAGCATTAATCTTCTTTAATGGGCCTTTAAAAGTAAAACAACAACAATTGGATTTAAAGAGTGTATAGTAAAACATTGAAATCCTCACGTATTTTGGGAATAATTTATATATACCATGCTAACATTAAGCACGATAGTGTTTCCGTTTTTAAAAAAGTTATTGAAAGGCTGTATGTTGATTAGCTGGCCTTGCATTGCTGTGTTGTCAAGAAAGGTTTTACCTTTTTTTTTTACAAAAGTAATAATACGGTTCGAGGTCCCCCATCGTGTTTAAAAAATGTTTAAGGCCCTGTCATCTATGTCTAAGCCAGAGAATTTCCATTTCAAACTGCAAATATTTGGTACAATGACTTAAAAAATAAGAAACAATTTGTTAAATTATACTTTGACATCACATTAGATTTATTAGCAATATTTAAAAGACATGTTGCACACAATTTAAGTTCATTGTCTTCATTTGAGCTATGTTTGAATATAGCGATGACTTCTCTTGGATATACGAGTGGTCGGCTGGTAACTGTTAAGCAAAGTTTCATGATACACATAACCATTATGTCATTTATCAAACGACAAAATGCAAATGTTCAAAATGGATATTTTCTACGATTTCAATTGTCTCCAACGTTTCCAAAATTGACCTTTTAATTTTCGGCTGACCACGTTATTTCAGAACTTATTGATGAACCTTACTGTTTTATCTCGTTTAAACATATTATTTAAAAAAGCTATTCTCTCAGTTACTCTTTAGAAGTGAATAAACGTATGTTTATGTTGATTGTGAAATAGTCTTGAAATTAAATAGTTTTACCGTTAATGGACACTATTCTGGCTTAAACAAGAGTAACGATGGAATTCAACGTTTATCAACAAGCAGCGTGTTTAAAAAAAATAAAGCCTAACATTTGTTTAAAGGTTTGATTTTTCAAACTGTTTTTCAAAAAACTATTCAAACAGATAGAAGTGAAATAACTTAAAGTGGTTTAAAGGAATGTCCTCCGTGTATAAATGAAATAACTTATACATACATTCTAATATGAAACCTTTGTGCAATGATCGTCTTTTTTAAATAAGTATGTTTTATAAAGCTTTAACTAAAAAAAGTACAGAAGTCGAAATTACAATTATTGATCGTAGTAATTATGGCGAATCTTTTGTTGATAACTCTTTATCAGCCAATTTAGTCATACATTGTCTATTTGTAGAATTGAGTAACACAAACTAAAATCCAACAAGTCACGTTACTTTGTCAGAACGCTAAACAGATTCATATCGATTGAATCACCAGTTGTAAGGGAAATATTGAAAAGAAAGTGTAACCAGCTTTAGATAGATCTTGAATAAGGTAAATAGGCATATCGGTCACTAAAGGCTATTAAAGTAGGCCATAAACAATTCGCCACAGAATTGGAGAGATATGTGTAGTGTCTTCTCAGAAGAGATAGCTAAAACGAATAAGAAATGTTCGTAAATCAAGTCCGAATGTCGTGATTGTGGAATTATTTTGTGCAGACAACACATGCTATTTCCCGTCCATCCACATATGGTGGGCATTTCAGGGATCCACATCGACCTTCTGTAAGATAGAACAATTTGCCGTTGTAATTGGCATCACCACCTTCATCTGTCTCTGGGTTTTTGTCGAGACAGACAAACTCAGAGGCCCCAGCGTGATCGTAGTGTCCCGCCACCAGATATCCACCATATTCAAACGTCCAGGAATCATAGCAATTGACGCGGGCCGGGATCATCACCATTGTCGGACGCCTGGATCTGCACACGGCACATGGTACGTCATGGTCAGACAAATTAGGAAACGACCCAGCCATGCCTCTTTTACCGAATTGATATTCTACTCCGTTTAGGAGTGCGCCATAATTAGCTTTTGTATCGCTGTAATCTGCCCAAGTCGGATCCTCAGGTAAGCATAAGTAGTTTGCTGCACCCCCGCTGTGAGTGAAGTGAGATCCACCAGCAATGCCCTTGTACACGAGTTCAGTCCCGTTTTCTTGGCAGACAGACCTTCCCCAACGGACATAGACTGACCCATCTGGAAAACTTTTCGCATTTTCTTTGACCTCTTTTAAATCTATAAAGTAAAGAGAACAAACATTGTGTTACAATTACTGCTTGCATCTTATTAACAAAATATATTTGTTCATGTTTATAATGATAGCGACATCCCTGTCTGTCCTAATATGAATATGAAACGTGAAATAACCATTTTGTCTTTTTATCTTATGAAACAGTTTCAACAAGTATATTTACAATTGTATTAAAAGAAAACATGTCTGCAGACCAACTATTTCAAAGGCCGGTTTGTCTGACGTTATGAAGCGGCAATTAGCTAATCTGACTTTAAAAATAGCTTTTATATGAGAGTAGACATCAGCTTCATACTGTCACTCTTTCAAGTAACTAATTTTTTTATCAGTAAAGCTTTTTTTCAACATAACACACGTTATTCATATTTATCTTAATGTCTCTGATTCAGAAATCTCTATGTAAAAACGTGATAGTTTTAGTGTATGTTTATCGGTTACTCAAAGGCTTTCGACACTATACGACACGATAAACTTTAGGAAGCATTCAGTCGTAATTAGATACATTTAAGTCGCTGTATAGCAAATCAAAATCTTGTGTTGAAGTCAACGGTGAGTTGGCACAATATTTTGATTGCACCATCGGAACCTGGCAATGTTGTGTAGGACGTCCGAAGATGTTTTCTCTTTAGTCCGCATATATTTTCTCTTTTTATAAACGACTTAGTTTCATTTTTTGATAGTTAAAGTAATGGCCGAGGGAGTTTTGTTACAAATGACATAGAAGATAATAACATTTTAATGTTTGCAGACAATATTTCTAGTTTTATAGATAGTGTCATACAACTTCAACGGCAAATCAACATTATCGAACAATTAAGTAAAGCAGTAGGTTTGGACATTAACAAAGATAAAACCAAATAATATTAATTAGAAATGGAGTTATAATTAAACAAATTAGAATATGGTTATGATATTACGCATGGATGAGTCTGGTACAAATACTTGGGCTACATTTTTAAAGAATCTATTATTATATCATGGCTTTTTAGACGTTTGGATAGAACATTATGTAGGAAATATTGATCATTTCTAAAGGCTTTTTCTCAGAGAATTATGGATTGTTATACACAAAAATAGTTTCCTGATCTAAATGAGTTACAAAACGCATTGCACAATAGACATACGTTAACTCCAGAACAATATCTTAATACCAACCTATCCTATATACAAAAGAAAACAATAGCTAATCTTAGGTGATCATCTCTTGATTTAATGGTTGAAAATATTGAAAAATATTTAAAGATAGCAAAGAGAGCTTTTTGCCAACTTTGTAAACAAATCAACTACAACGTTATTGAGAACGAATATCTTTTCTTTTGAAAATGCAAAAGTAACGAACGGCTACGCAATATGTACTTTGAAAAGTCATGGCTTAGAAATATTAGTCAGCAAACCATTTATTCCATTTTGGAATGTAATGCTAAATCAACAACATTCAAAATACCAACATACATTGAAAAAGTCTTTGAACAAAGATGGATTCTAATTGAAGAACTATTGTTATGTGTTTGTTGTGGATTGTCACTACTTTGTATGTATATGTTGTTACTGTATGTTGTACATTTTGGTTATTTCTCGTTGGCTTTCACGTTAAAGTTGTTTTAGGTTTTTTTGGTAATTACTATTTGAATATTACCAAGAGTTTACATTGTGATATAGTTTGATATAGCATTCGTCTCCTTGCATGAGCCTTTACTAAGAAAAACATACCTATATGAATACATGACACAATAAGTGTTTATGTTAATTTTGTCTTAATACAATCGAATAGTCTGTATGGATTGTGAATATAAATGCATAAAGTTTGCAAATGAAATGATGATTGGTTGAACACTGCACATAGCCAATACTTTAAACCAAGTTTTAAAGTTCAGAAGGGGTCATGGCCTTTCTAAATGCAAACTAGCGATTTGTGACTATGCCCACACAGTCTATACATTATAGAAAGTTAATTTAGTATTAAATCAAAATCTTAAATGTAGATGGAATACAGTTTAGTTTATATCTAACGAAAACCGTTGAACACTTGTCTGAAAGGCTAATTATTTGGTCCGAAAACAATGCAGAATATTAAACTTGGTCTACAGTTTCTCCTTATTTTGGATAATAAGGGTAAATTGAAAATAAAAACATATTTATATATATATATTGTTTTAACCTTATGTGTATTGTTACTTCTACTGTTTACTTTAACAAATTCATACGTTAATAAAAGCCGACGACTTTGTCATAAGGTCTTTATGAAGACTAGTAAGCATACATTTTTTGTTGTAAAGAAATTCGATATTAATGGGAAAATTAGACATAAACATTTTACGAGTCCACTTGTCAAAAAAAGACGACTGCCATTTTGATGGCATTTTCAACCAAGTTATATTTTATCCTGTTAACAACTATATGTAAATTCGCACAGCAAACTTAAATATTCTCGAATTGAACAAGCATGTTTTTATATTAACATTTACTTCACCCATATAATTCATAGACTATCCGAAATCTATAATTAATTCTAGTCTAAGTGTTATAGAAAAGGAAACCAGGTTACCTTGTTGTAACTGATTGATGAGAACCTCCCTTCGATCATTGGATTTCTTCAGTTCAGTCATGCCATTTGTCAAGTGCACAAGATGTTCTATCACCCGATATTCGTATTGAAACCTCGAATCGAACGTTTCATCCGTCGTAAGGCTTCTTGCAGAAGCAATGAGAGCAAACATACTTAGTGTTAAGAGATACATACTTTATATCTCAGATGGCCACGTGTTTGAGACTGTTGTTAATACCTGCAGTACTCCCTATTTATACCTTTCCTTATGGAGATGCAGTAACAGATAAAGACCTTGCTTATGTATGATGTTCAAAAGCCAGACAAATAATCAAAAAGGGTCTTTGTTTGTAAGATACATGGATAAGGCATTCCAACTTTATGTCCGGCAAAAAACATAAATAACTCATCTTGCTTTACAGAAAATTACAATGCCTTAAATGTTTGCCTTTAAATAATTTGTAGTCTTCATAGCTTTTTTGTTATAACAAACAAAACTTACCGGACATTAAATACTTATTTTCAACAATGGGATACAGAGGACAAAAGGAAACCCCAATAAAGAAGTTGTCTTTCAGGATTGATTCTAATCTGACAAATGTCCAAGTCATGTTTACACTTTAACGAATCAGTTTTAAACTTTAAATCATCTACAGTATTACTTAAATTATTATGGAATTTTTGAATGTTTTTGAAAAGATCGAGCGATAATTTTATTTATTTTGTATATGTGTATGTCCTCAAGCTTGACCTTTACAAACGGGAAATGCAATAACTTGATAACATGGAGTCTAAGGCTTTTAACAAGCACATTATTTTTTTATTTTGCCATTTCATTTACCATTTCAGTAATAGGAATGATGATGTTGCTATTTTACCTTTTTCTGATCTTCCATCTGTTTTTTTCTAATACATCTCCATTATCAAGTATGTCATGAACGGAATAATTATTTCCAGCTATCATTGTCTATTTCGTATAAATGTGATATTGTTTTAGTAGAATTCCCAAAACGTTTCATCAAGTAAATTAACCTTTTGCTCGAATTCGGTATGTTTAAAAAGATTATGGAGAAAATGGAGTGTTCATATAAGGGACAGTCCTTAATCATGACATGACATGATAAGGAAACTAACTTGTTGACAAAGACCTATTGTATGCAAATATCACTTCTGAACCCCCTCAAAGCAAAATGACGCAAACTATCTATATATATGCGTATTGTTTTGAAACTGTTCACGTATGTAAGTATAGTAAGTGGATTAAACCATAGTATACGTTTGTTCGACGTAAAAATATATCGTTACTTAAATTAATTAAAATAAGTTGAAATGGTCTTTACCAAAATTAGGTTTGTTTGAATCTGAGCATTTTATTTCTGATAAAAATGTTATTCAAATATCAGTCCCTTTAATTACATAAGCTTTAATCAATTGTGAGTTAATTTCTTACATATATTCTGATGTCGTTTCTTCATTTCCTATTTATCTGAAATATTGAGTTTAATGTAAATTTCAGAACACGTCGATGTTAATATTCTCAATATGAACATGCTCTCGAAATTCACTTATTTCTTTATCAAAATAATTCTGATAAGTTAATTATATAACATCACTTTATATAGATAGAAATAAAAACGCGGCCCTTTTAAATAAAAGGATACTTTCCCAAATGGAATGGTGTTGGAACCTGTCTAATTAGCATAACCCTTGTTGATCAACTGTTTCAAACTAGAAATATAATGCATTTATAATGAAGAATGTGTAACATATTTTTTTTTATTACACATTAGGCATGCGGCATAGCAAATTGCTGAATGGCATATTACTTTACTCAACAAAGCGTTCATTAATGTGAATAAATTTACTGAAAAGTTTAGATGATATGAAGAACCGTAACTCGTATGTCATGTATTTAACAGTTGTTGTCATGGTTCAGTCACTAAATATTTCATCTCGAAATGCAGCGATTAAGACAGTGAACTGTCGAAATAGCATTAGTTCATGTTTTCATAAAAACTTTCCTTCATACCTCATTACAAATATATTTAGCAGTGATTTAAATTGTACCTTTATTTGTATTTGTGAGGGATTGTATGTAGCATAACTCTTTACAAGAGGCACTGTCGATCAACAGGGACATTTGTAGTTTTATTTAACGCACGTCTGGCAACAAACTTTGCCTTTTCAATTTTTAAAAGCATAACTAGAAATGTTCATGTACATTGCTTATCAACATGTTCTTATTATTCTCCAACGCGGTTTAATTCCTCTTATTAAGCAGACCAGTATCATATTAAGGGGAAATGTACGTTCTACGACCAGGAATATGTAATTACCACAGAGACGGCTAAAACATAGAAAAATATGTCATCCAGAAAAGCTACTTTGTACAGCCCATGAGTTTGTCCGTACATTTCAATCAATGTCCTTTTTTGTTTTGTTTTACACTCTTCGTCAAAAATGTCCAGGGACTTTTATTGTAAATAGTTGCCTTTACTTATACCGACTTGTGAAAAACTTGCCATATCTTAAAAACATATTTTCGACACACGCATGTCTCATTCAGTCAAGAGGTTTTTTGTGCCTTATCACAATTGTTTTTATCTACAATGTATGCATTGTCTTTGTATCTGTCATTTGGATACTCCCTTTACTGTCATACCATGGCAATTCTTTTTTCTTTCCGGGTTTTCCAACTCTATAGACAGACGCACATCAAATGTGACCACAAACACAACTCATTAATAACTTATATCTATTATTTAGGAATAGGTCATGCAAATACATTGAAACATTTAAACTGAAGAGTAAATATTGTTGAAGAAGGTAAAGGAAACCACTCCAACAAAGAAGAAGTCCTCATAATATGCAGTTTTGCCCATAAACTGCATAACTTGAGAGAGGATAGCAAAGCAGGAAGTGATGGTATGATATGTCCACAGTATCGCATTTTTCATCTTGTAGTGGTTAATTGTAAGTTTTTTTTTCAAAAAAACAAACATGTTTGTATATCGGGCTTGTCGAACATAACAGTGTAACCTTATATCTTTGTTTTCGTGAACGATTATTGTACGAATTTTCGTTACATGGTTATTACATTCATTTTCTCAGATAATCTTAGCCCAAGTCAGATGACTTGAATGTAACTTTACGTTTGAAGATATTGAATCGTAGTGCCTATGTAAAATCTATATCTCTTTTGGATAATTGTTCATCACTTTGTATAAAAACATGCATTTCCAATGCATCAAGTAAATATCTACCAGATCTTGGAAACCAATATTGTCTTATTTGACTTCAGAAATACTCTACTGTCGGATAAGTTGTAGGTAGGTGTGGTCTTAGATGAGATACGAGTGTAAAATAGAGCGTTTAAAGTTACAACCAGTTTGATTCGTAGCTTACGTTTTATACTTCTCTCTAATGGAACCCTGGACACATGTCTAGATTTTCAAAAGTGTCAAAATGTCCCCATCGCTTGGTCAAATGAGGAATGTTTGCCTCAGTAATAAAGTACTGCATCATAGACGTATGCTCTTTACATTTTGAATAAAAGTGTCATGTTATATCACGACATTAATTTTATAATATGGTTTAATTAATTGTTTAAACGTTAGGATCACCTTTACATAAACAAACGTCATATTTCAGCCTTAATCATGAAATAAGCAATAATGATTATAGGTTCTTAAAGTACAACTTTTCTTTTTTCTGTGTACCATCCAATTTTTTCTCCTTTTTGTTATCGCATTGTCAATGTTAAAGGTCTCTACCCTTTGTTTGATGTCACTATATTTCCTCTGATACGAATCCAACATTTTCTTTATTCAAGACCCTGTTCAACTCTCATGTTAACAATTTTAAATGATCTATACCTCTCTCCCGACTTTTAATTATATTTAAGTAGAGAGACGTCAGTAGCTAGAAGTGAATAGCATGCAATCTTCGTGAAAAATACCTGACGAAACGAAACGTGCTCTAACCACCCCGATATCATTCAACCAATGTCACTTTTAGTAAAGGATCATGCGATATGACGTTCTACACATTTTTTTTTTTTCAAAACGGAATTATCTTCCTGATTTTTGTTCTGCATCTCTTTCCGTGGCAAGTTTGACAGTTAAAAGTAACAATGAAGATGTAGATGAATATTGATTATAACGACATACGAGAAGGGGAATTCAAACCAAGTAAATACCCCCTGAGTTAAAAGCACTTTCTAAGTATCTATACTGATACAAAAAGAAGCAAAATGCATCCGTGTACTAGTTATTCCTATCTAATCGACACGTTTTCGGGATATGAAGAGATTAAGACCAAGGTGACTGTTAAGCACGTTCTACACAAACTGTCTCAATTCTATTTTAGTACTTAACTAGAAACTTGAGTTATTCTAAGCTTGTCCTTTAATAAAAAGACATAATTTAAATAGTACTGGAGTTAGGTATTTCATAAGAAACGTCAATTCTGTCACAACCGAACCTGCGATTCAATAAAGAACATACTGCTAGAAATAATAACAAGACGACTAGCGCTAATTGACTTTTTGTTGAGTACAATCTATACTATTTCTATCATATACAAGTGTGCTTTGATAGTTCACTCTTTTCGCCATTCTGATAATCTAAACGGCTGTTGAATAAAATGAAGAAGAATTGATGGTTTGCTGGAATCGTCGATAATGGTGATTGTATTGCCAATTAAACAGACACTTGTCATATCAGACACGTGTAGCCAGAGGAAGAGTCTCCTAGGTCCATAGTTTATCGATCATAAGTTGACCTCAATCAGAAGGATCAACACAAAACTGCCTCCCGCTTCATTTGCTCAAAATTCATTGCACACAGTGTTCATTTTAATAATCACCATTTCATGATTACATAGCAAATGAAAATTACTGGCCAATTGAACATTTTATCATCTAACTGAGAGGTAATAGTAGGAATAACTACTCTCAGTTCTTGAAAAAAACCCAGAACGAATGGCATGAGTGTGAAATTCATCAAATATACCGTGGACAAAATATTACTTTCATTGTCAATACCATATTTGACTGATGCCTAATCAAAACCTCATCGGGTAGAATATTAGTTTGTCTTATTCAAAATCGGGATATAAGCAGATTCCTTACTTAATATCCTCTACACAATTATTTCGAATTCCTTTATTTGTATAATGTGTACATGGGCGATAGATAACATGACTATATAAACTGAAGGACAAGCATGGTTTTGTTGGGGATACTCTACAGTAAAATATGTCTTTATTGTACATACTTTGATTCAGAACTATATATAACGCAGTGGCGACCGTCTTTTTTGTGTTAACATAGACTTTTTAAAGGTTTTCTATCAGATCGAGCAGGTTGTACATTTTTGTCTCTGTACCAAAAGGCTATAGGTGAGAGAGATGGCGATAAGTTAAGAGCTAAGGTAATATAAGGTTTTGTGAAAGAACATGGATTTATCTTACAAAATATGCTTCAGAACTTTATATAACGCAGTGGAGGCCGTCTATATTGTGTAAAGATAGCCATTTTAAAATGATTCTATAAGATTATGCACGTCGTACATTTTTGTCTTTGTAACAAAGGGATATGGTTTTGTAAAATGAACAATTGTTGACGCAGATCATCCCTTGCCATAGGCGTAGGAGCGTTTTCAATATGGGGGGGGGGCAACTTCAGATGAGGACCGGTAAATGTACCGGTAGGAATAAATGTTCAAAAACTTTTGTCATGACTTTTCATGCATCTGCAAACTCAATACCATTTAATGAATTAAAAGAAAGCGTATGAAAATGTGTATCTTAATACAAAAAAAAGTGAAAAAAAGAAAAATGGATAGGCCAGGTCTCGAACTCACGCGGAAATTAAAAGTAATGCAACAAAAGCTGCTATCAGACTGTCACAACCACGGGTATAACTGACATATTTATCACTGAATTATTAAATGTTCAAGCTTTAGCTAACAATTGAATACAATATATTGGGTCTAACTACTTATAGGATACATTTTACATCACTGTTTTTGTCAATCGAAACTACTCGGTTATTTTCGTGAGCTGAGTTTTCATTGAATAAACCCGATGTGTTTAGATTGCCATTTGCGATGATGGTGTCAAAAATGTTTTGGTTATTGTTCGTAACTAAAGGCAAATTGGTATTAGATAAAGCACAAAAATACACACATTTATATTGATTCTGCTGTAAATTTCGTTTCTTTATTTTTTTTTCTTTTCAAATATCTTCATTTTCCATTGTGAATATTGGGGGGGCCAAAGTATACTCTGGCCCCCCAGTCTGGATATTGGGGGCGGCCCCCGGCTCCTACGCCTATGCTTGCCAAGTCATTACAAAGCAAGGTTTTATTTCATCACCTTCATCTTTTCTCTGTTTGTAAACAATCTATTTGGCGTATTAAAAAAGGAATGTGAGACTGGAATATATAATATATAATATATACATGTTATGCAATGGAAGAAAGACTAAGCCAGCTTTCCAAACACTTCTATTTATTTTTTCCGCCGTACGTACGCCGTGTGCCTGCACCGCGACTGACCTCTCATGGTAGAGTCGGCCTGTCCAGATTTATCTAATGCTTGACAGCAACCTAAAGGAAAGCGACAGAGATGCACCCTAGACAAGAAAGGTAAAGACATATGTATTTAAAGGGCTAGTCTTTTGAATGTTTGGTATCTTAATCTCCCCCTGGCTCCCGTGCAGTTTCAAAGTATTGTACAAGCTACCTGTATATTAATTGATAAAGAATGAGGAATTAATGGTCAGATAATGCAATACCTCAAACCTTTGGTTTCAAATGATTTATTATATTGATAAGATATAAGTGATAGAGTACAGTTATCTTTATCAAAAACAATGAATTACATGATACGTAGATTTGATGAACTGATAACAATTGTAAACATTACAATAGTAATATATTCAATAAATACGCAATAATAGGAACATTTATTCTGCTGGTGCTGATGGTGATGACGAGCTAGCTGCTGCTGCTGTTGCAGCTGCTGCTGCTGCTGACGACAACAACTACGACGACGAAGACAACGACTACGACGACGACGGTGACGATGACGATGACGATGACGATGATAATTATGATTATTATCCTGATGCTGATGTTGATGATGACGATTATCCTGATGCTGATGATGTTGATGATGCTGATGTTGATGATGCTGATGATGATGTTGATGCTGATGTTGATGATGCTGCTGCTGCTTATGATGCTGCTGCTGCTGCTGCTGCTGCTGCTGCTGCTGCTGCTGCTGCTGCTGCTGCTGCTGCTGCTGCTGATGATGATGATGACGATGCTGATGATGATGATGATGATGATGATGATGATGATGATGATGATGATGATGATGATGATGATGATGGTGATGATGATGGTGATGATGATGATGATGATGGTGGTGGTGATGGTGATGATGATGGTGATGATGGTGGTGGTGGTGGTGGTGGTGATGATGATGATGATGATGGTGGTGGTGATGGTGATGATGATGGTGATGATGGTGGTGGTGGTGGTGGTGGTGATGATGATGATGATGATGATGATGATGATGATGATGATGATGATGATGGTGATGATGGTGATGGTGGTGATGATGATGATGATGATGATGATGATGATGATGATGATGATGATGATGATGATGATGTTAAAGAGAGACAACCTTAACTTGAGGTATAAGTTATTTCAGTATGGATTATCTCTATTTGGCCATTTGTTTTCTTTAGTGAGTGAAAGGATGTGTTTCCCTAAGGGTGGAAATTATGAATGGAAGACAGATAAATCACATGCTTTTTTAAAAAAAAAACGACGTCTTGAATAATTCCCGAATACAAACTTCAACAAATACAGCACAGTACTTGTCATTTGCATAATCACACAATGTTGAGTATGTTGGGTTCAATCGGAATCGCTTTTTTGACATCAACTAGTAAACTTGACATATAGTGAACTTAGATGCAAAATGAGATTTTTGATGTATTGAGTGAGTTACAAATGGTTGGTAAATGTTACGTTATAACAGAAAGGAACCATACTAATAGATATAGTTACAATTGATCCAGTCTGTACTTTATAATGTCAAGTGAAACCGGTGAATGTTCTTACAGGGAGAAGCATTTAGGACTCATCACGAGCATACGTTGTTAACGTTTTAAAACATTATCGTTATGCCTTTCTGTTGATTTTGTATAATAGTGGGTGATATTGTTGTAACCTCAGTTTCCTTCTTATGTACTGACCCAATTGTGTATGGTGTTTACTTTGATTTGACGATTTGCCGACTCATTCATTTTTATAAGAAGATAGCATAGTTAAAACTTCACACGGTCACAAAACATTTAAATAACGTATACGGACTGGCATTGTACCTCTCATCAAGGGCTGTCATTTCCAAATTGATTCGTTTTCTTTGCAATTTTTATTGTCATTTTTCGGTTGAAAACAGTTTATTTATACACGTTTGGATCCAAATTGTGAGATAGTCCGCCTATTAAGTATCATTCATATGAAACAGAGCATATGCTTTTTCAAGAATTTGATTCTTCGTATTGCATCTTACAAAATATGGTAAAAGTTAAAATTTGAAGAACCACCAACTGTTTTTAAAACAGGGTCCTCTATCAATAAATAAAAACAATTTAGTTACCTTTTGTAAGAACATGCATACTTTGATCACCCATGCCTTCCTAGCTTCAATTCAGCAAAAGTACTAAAGACGTTGGTTATTAACGACTATAGTAACTAATAACTTGAAGCATGTCTATGACAACTTCCTTTAAAACAGTTTTTTGACAGGCATTATTTTTCTTGTGATTTAAGAATTGATTGATACATGCATAAAACTACAGCCTAATTTGCTTTGAAATAATGTTGAATAATTGGATTTAACATATAATTATATAATTAAGTGTTTTCTGAACAGTAATTTACTGATAGCAATTCACTCCAAGCAACTATTTACACAGTTACTCAAGAGCATGTGCAGTCATTGCACGATAGAGACAATTTAACCAATCACCAAACGAAAGATTTCAGACCATCTTTTGAACTCTCTATTATTGACGGTTGTAGGTCAGATATGTATTCTCTCTTAATAGATGTTTCACTCATTTAAAACATACGGTGTCTGTTCTTTTGTGTAGCAACTATTAAAAGTTGATCATATGTATTTATACCGTCGACATGATGCGACATTTTCTTAACCCTGACGCCATTCCTTCTTTTAAAACAACTTGGGCAGAACAATACACTTTTTGTGATGAAAAAGTTCTCCTGTCATTAAACAGGCTTCATCCGAAGACACGGAGAAAATATATGATTAACACTTATTTTGTCGTACTTATTGCGGCCTTTGTAGCTGACGATTCGATATGTTTTCCCAGGTGTCCGCGAATGCCGGCGGATTTAAAACATATATATCGATCTTATCTCACACCATAGAACTCTGCTTGGATTATTACTTGTGTTATGGTTTTACAGAGGACATGCAGATATTTCAGTCCCTACGACCATCCACTCATATCGCAAATGGACTGGCGAGGCTAAACGCAGCAGATGTTCTCCTAAAACGATTTATTGATGCTACAGACAAGAGGAATTGTGAAATTGTAATATAGTAATATTGTACGAATACTGAGCTTGAATTTTGTTAATGCCGAAGATAGTTATTTTAAAAAAATATGTATCGTGAATTTACAAAGAAGCGATGAATGGAAATTGAATATGCACTCTTTATTAGACAGGATAGGATATTCTCACTTAATAAATGTAACTGATGTTTCACAAATACCATTAACAAGCATTACCCAGCGCATTTTTGATATTTATATACAGAGCTGGTTCGCTGATTTAAATACATTTAACAAATTAGAAAGTTATAGGCTATTCAAAAAATCATTTGAAATGGAAATGTATTTTGCAACTATTACCAATATAAAAAGCAGAATAACTCTGACAAGATTTAGATGTTCAGCACATTCTCTTCAAATTGAAGTAGGCAGGCACAGAAACATTGCCAGAGATGATAGGAAATGCCTAGTATGTAATTTGAATGTAATTGAAAACGAATTTCACTTTCTACTCGTATTTCCTTTTTATAGAGATATCAGAAGATTGTATTTGCCAAAATATTATTATACTTGGCCAAATATTCAGAAATTCATATGCTTAATGGAAACAAATTATAAGAAAACAATTTTAAACATTAGTAAATTCATAGATAAAGCTAATAGCAGACGCAATAATCATATTTTAATTAACCAATAATTCATAACTAACAAGTATTATGGCATTTAGTTTTACAATTACTTTCATCTTTCTATTGTATTCTGTGATTCTTTTTCATCACAAAATCACATTTTTCTCATTTTTATGTTTGTACTGCCATGTTTATGCATTTTTATGCATTTCTATGCATTTATATGTTGCATTCATGTTTGACAACAAACTATGTTCAGTTTATATGTCAATAAACTATTTGAAACTTGAAAACTTGATAAAAACTACATACTCGTATAAGAAAACAGGGCTTTTATTTTCTAACATGCATATGAAGACATAAAGAGCTTTGGGTTTTGTCGATATATAACGATGTAAGAAAGGTTATCATCTTCAAACTTTAATGTTTGAATAGTTTTATTCTTTGTTTAAACCAACATTTTTTCATATAGCGGAAATACAAGGGTTTGAGCAGGGCAGCCTCATCGGCTCTGTACACAATGATTTGATGCAAACGATTTCTTTATTCTAAAGTAGGATGTTTGGATAGACACATTTTAACACTTCGTTAACACTTCGTATCAATACAATTTAGCTGATCATATTTATTCATCGTTTTTATTATACGAGTGTGACGGATACAAATATATGATTGACCCGGCCATCAACACAAAATATATCAATAAAGCGCCCTTACTTTCAACTTTTCTTTTAAACAACCTAACTAAATTCATACAATTTGCACATAGACACAACGTTTATTTCGTATTTCAAACGCCGTATATCAATTCAATTTAGCTGTTCATTTAGAATTAGTGTATTAGATGGTCATTTAAATATCTTTTGCATACTATTGCTATGAACAAATGAGTATCATTGTATCATATTTCACTGTCAAGCCCTTAATTTTGATTTTCATTTTGAGCAATCGAACTTAATTATGTAATTGACATAAGGCAACATGTGTTAGTCCATTTGATCGATTATCATAAGGTCTTGATATCTAATGAAAGTTAAACTTCAGACATACATTATGTTTAGATTGCATGCTCATCAATTGACATATGTATTCTTAAATATTGTTTGTAACAAGGTTCTTGCATTATATTATTCTTCAATAAATATTGATTAATTGATTTCAGTTTATTGTAAAAATTAGTTATAATAAAACAATATCAACCGGGTAAGCGTTAGAATTAAGACTATTCATCCAAAAATAATGCGTCAGACATAAATGTGTGTCTTAATTAGAATATTGATGATATGAAGTCTGGATAAGGTTATGGTTGTCAGATGATATGAGTGAGAGATAGCGATGTTTAGAATTAACG